>SNQJ01S0015120.1:22363-46935 GCA_010110895.2 Picea sitchensis | reverse complement strand
TAGTGTAATAGTTCATTAGAAACGGGAAGAAGAGCACTACAGGATAAGATGATGAGAAGTGACTTTCAATGGCCGGAGAAGCCATAAGGATGGATAAATCATTTTTTAGAGGTAAAATGATTAATTAATTAATTACTTAAGTGATTTAATTAAGGAATAATAAAATAAAGTAAAAGTCACTTGGAGGGAAAAGGTCAACAACGAATTAGGGTTTCAGCACTGAATTAGGGTTTTGGAAAGCTATAAGAGAAGAGTCAGCGACCTAATTCATCATTATGCAGATTATGACTTGTCATTGAGGAGAAGAGGTGCATCTCAGGAGAGATAGTTCAGTGTATTCCAGGAGGAAGACACCAGTTGATTGATTTCAGTGTTGAAAGACACACCCTAGTCACCGGGAAGATCATCTAGGTCTTCCATCATTCTTCATTGATTCCGCAGTGCTCCCATATTCCGGGTATTATCTTTTAGTTGCTTATTTGTATTCCGGCTAAGATTCTTTTGTCTTTTGATTTAGCCGAGTGTTGTTATTTTATTCAGCCACAGTTGCTTATTTGTATTCTGGCTAAGATCCTTTGTCTGTTGATCTAGTCAAGTATTGTCAGTTTATCCAGCGACATTCGACCATTTTGTAATCCACAGAGATATCATAATACAAACTTTGCAGTCCTTTGTCGCATTTATTATTTGTATGATCATTTATATGTTGTAAACCTTTGATCCTACGCACACATTAACAATGTTTCCTAGACTAGCCAGGTCATGAACATTACACATGTTGTATGCTTCCCCCTCATTGTCATCTTTAGCATCATCATTCATGGCTAAAACTATCAGATACAAATGGTCTATGGGATTTGATAGAAGGATTTGAGGGCCCCTAAGACAATGGGATATCCAGTTGGGACTCGAAGGGGATGGAATTGATCGGGTTCGATGAGAAGTCACCAAGGATTTCAAAGTTTTTTTTGGAAGTACTTGATTTAATTGGTTCGGATGAAGGTGTTTTTTTTCCATATCTATGCTTGTCTGCTACCTTGACAAAAACCTCCTCATATTTTGTGATTTATGATTTTGAAGGCTTGGGAGGGTTTTTCAGAGGACAATAAAAAAAAATGTCCATGACCATGACATCGACAATAATGAAAAGGAATGTATTCACAATCTAGAGTCTGAATCTGGTCTGGATCTTGGTAGTTGAGGCAAATGGACTTTGGATTAGGTATTGAAACATTCATGTAAATGAAAATGTAGGCATAAGTGGTGTATTTACCTTGCTTGGTGGCCTCGACAATATTTACAAAGGTACCTAAAGTATTTCCAATTCCTACATGAATTTTCTCATCCCAATATTCATGTGGAAAAGAGTATAAGCGAACCTAGACTGGGGCATAGTAGAAGTATTCCTTATATGGGTTAAATTTCTACGTCTAATGACGAAGGTGAATGCCTATTGAACGGAAGAAATAAGGCCCATTCTCAAACACCCTTTTTTTGTCCTCTTGATGATGAAAGATCGCGGTGAAAAAATCTTCAGATCCAAGCTTAAATTTGATATGACCTTTGGGTTTCCACTAAGCATTGATCTAGGAAACCATATCTTGTTTAGAGGAAGAAATCCCTAGAAACTTTCCTACGATGGCGTGATCCTTCATAAATTGAACAAAACTGCCTATGTGTTCAGAACATATCTCATATTTGGGAATCTCCTTTGCTTTTGGAAAGCATTGGCATGGCTTCCATTTGTTGGGATCATTGCTAGATTGCGACAGATTTGTCATTGGTATGTCACTGGCTTTGCTTGCAACCACCTCGTGATTGGAAAGGGAGGGGTTGTTAGGGGCACTATTCGAATAAACATGGGGTCTAGAACTGTCGGCACCATTGTGGCCAAGGATTGAATTGTAAGAAGGGGGGTTGGCCCCCCTTCCAAGCCCTTCCATGGGGTGTCACCGGGAACAAAGAAGCATTGAAATCCTAAAACCCTAGGGAGGAATTGGTGTATATCCAAAATAAAAATAAAAATAAAAATTTATTGATTAAGTTAATTAAATAAGAAATCATAATTAAAATAATTTAATCATTACTAATAATAACGTCACAACTTTGACACTAAAAAACACAACTTTGGTGCACAAAGGACTCTAAATAGAGGTCATTATGATGCAAAAGAATTAATAATGTTACAAAATTGACTCTAACGAGACTCAATAGTGGTATAATGTGACACTAATATGATGCAAAATGAGTAGTAATGATGCATTGTTGACTCTAATATGATGTTAATTTAGCTCAAAATGGAAAAAACATTTTGATTATCAATGCTATAATGACTCTAGTATGACACATATATGACACTGTAATGACACCTAATTTGAAATAGCAATGCCCATATTGACATGCCTAGATGTTAATATGATTCAAGAAACACACCTACGATGCAAAACTGATGCAACAATGACTTCATGGGTCTTTTCTTCTGAAAAAAAATGACGTTGAATACACTAATATAATGCTAAATTTTTTTGCATCATTATTCTCGTTGCTAAGACGAGGCCTTGAAAAGTGTGTGTTGAATTAAATGACACAAATTTGATGTAAACCTTGGTGTCACTCTTTGCATCGTTTTTTGCATCACTGATGCTTAAATTTTTTTAATAGAAAAATGCACCAAGAGATGATGCTAATTATGATACTACAATGTCGTATTACAGTAGTGATTTTAAAGCAAGATATTAATCTTGTTTAAAATTGTTATTTTTTTTGTTTTCCATCACTGCCTCTATCATAACTCAAATCGTTGGTTGCATCATAATTAACACCATTAACCACACTTGTTATGATTTAAGGGTTTTTAATCCTATCTTAACAATGCTATATTGTAGTAGTGATTTTAAAGCAAGATGTTAATCTTGTTTAAAATTATTATTTGTTGTTTCGCATCACTATCTCTATCATAACTCAAATCATTGGTTGCATCATAATTAACACCATTAACCATACTTCTTGTGATAATGGTTTTTAATCCTATCATAACATGTGTTGTCATCACTATCACAGCATGTATTATTTTAGTATCATAAAAAACCTCATAACTCTCAACGCTATTAACAATTGCCAGATTTATTGTTGTAACATACACTATTATTCTTGGGCCATTTTCTCCATCATAACTAAGGTTGTGACATCATGTTGACATGGATATGAACTTAATTATGATGTTTCATATATTTTCTCCTAAAAGTAAATAATGAAAAATGAATACCATATTTAAGTATGGGAGAAATGTTGTCATGCTTAGACTACATTTACAACTACATTTATACATAAAGTTTGAAATTCATATATTATCAACTGTTAGTTTTAGGTAGGTAAATGATTTTTGAAATTTATATATTATCAACTGAAAAATGAATACCATATTTAAGTATGGGAGAAATGTTGTCATGCTTAGATTACATTTACACATAAAGTTTGAATTTCATATATTATCAACTGTTGGTTTTAGGTAGGTAAATGATTTTTGAAATTTATATATTATCAACTATTGGTTTTAGGTAGGTAAATGATTTTTGAGACAAAACTTTGTTAAAACTTTATATTTTATAAGTAACTACACTATTATATTCAATTCCTAGTGAAGCAAGAAAATTAATTTTTGTTTTAGGTAGGTAAATGATTTTTGAGACAAAACTTTGTTAAGACTTTATATTTTATAAGTAACTACACTATTATATTCAATTCCTAGTGAAGCAAGAAAATTAATTTTAAAAATTGATTGACAAAAACAAATAAATAAGGAATTGAGCAAAAGAACAAGCAAATAAGGAATTGAGCAAAGAACAAACAAACAAGGAATTTAATTGATTGACAAAAACAAGTAAATAAAGAATTGAGCAAAGAACAAACAAACAAGGAATTTAATTGATTGACAAAAACAAGTAAATAAAGAATTGAGCAAAAGAACAAGCAAACAAGGAATTGAGCAAATTGAAAAGAATAAATGTGGAATGATGTGGATGGCAAGCAAATAAAGAATTTAATTGATTGACAAAAACAAGTAAATAAGGAATTGAACAAAAAAACAAGCAAATAAGAAATTGAGCAAAGAAACTAAATGTAGAATGATGTGGATGATAGAAGTAAGTATTTCTTTATTTTGATTTATGATTATTTAAAGTATATATTCTTATGAAAAGATAAGAATAAATGTGAAATGATGCAAATGAAAAGAGTAAGTGCTATTTTTTTTATAATTTATGATTATCTAAAATATATATTCTTTTAGAAGATTAATATTTCAAAAATATTATAAAGTAGATAAGATAAAAAAATCTAAAGTATATATTCTTTTAGAAGATTAATATTTCAAAAATATTAAAGAATAAATTTGGAATGATGTGAGTCATTAAGCATTTGAGATACACTTTTTTTTTTTTAAATTTTGATGTGTTTAATCATATTAATATTTCAAAAATATTAAAGAATTAATATAAAGTAGATATTCACATATTTTTAAAAGAAAAATATTATGAATTAAAAAAACATATATTCATAAAGAAAAGAAAAATGTTATTAGCATTGCATCAAAGCTTAATTATTTTTTTCGTATATGCAATAATTTACATATCATTAGCTTTATGCAGTGCGAATATGATGAGTTAGTATTCATCTAAACTTGGACGTTGTTTTTTAAAGAGGTTTCAGGGATTTAATAAAATTAATTATTAGATATTATTTTGAATTTGATAATGACTTTGTAAATTGAAATAAGAAATAATAAGTAAGTGTAAATTTTTAAAAATAATAACAATATATTATAATTATGTAAAATATATATAAAAAAATTATTTAATATTTGTTTTTAAATCTTAAATATAATTAGAATAAATCTATTTTAATTTTAAATTTATTAAATATCAAGATAGATTAAAGTAATAGATAAAGTAAAACTTAGATATTTTATGAGAATTCATTGTAGAAAAAGATATAGATACATCTAAATGCTTTTTAAAGAAACACTCTTATGGAATTGTTTGCACACCACACTATTACTTAATTTTTCTTTTTTATAAATGTTGATATTATTATGAGTTTGATGTTTAGTAATCCACCTTCCATAATATTTGATTTTTTTTTATAAATGTTGATATTATTATGAGTTTGATGTTTAGTAATCCACCTTCCATAATAGACATTATTTTACTAGTTTTTCTCTTCACTAATATGACTAATATGTTTTAACCATTGATAGATTTGTTTACTTTTAATATGTATACAAATATTTATTTAAAATTAATATTGAAATAATTTTTTTTGTCTCCAAGGGTGTAAATCACTTGGCCCATGGGTGTAAATCAATTTGTGTAATGTTAAGACACTCCTTGGCATGTGGTTGGGGTGTGAGTGTTGGCTCAATTGCTAATTTTTATCAATGACACAAAAACATATTAAAATAATTTACTTAAGATATTTATTTAAAGTTAACATTGAAATATTTTACTTATTATGTGGCTAGGGTGTGAGTGCCAGCTCAATTGCTAATTTTATCAATGACACAAAAAAACATCAAAACAATTTACTTAAGATATTTATTTAAAGTTAACAATGAAATATTTTACTTATTGAAAGAAGTTGTTGTTATTAATATTTTATTAATTTTTTTAAATGTTACTTATCAACTCTAAGATATCTCCTTCATACTATGATATAAAAATACCTTAAACATAATGATCAACAACAACCTTTTCAACATTTTAATATGGAAATTTTAAAATTTTAATATATTAACTAATTATAAGTTTTGTGTAATTGTAAAATCCAATTTCATATAATTCAAAATTGTGAAAAAATTCAAAACAATCAGTTAAAAGATAAGATTGCAGATAGATAGATGTTCATGTAACATAAAACATTAAAATAATAATAATAAATCCATAAAATAATAAAATAAACATGAACATATCCCCATACTAGAATAAACATGAACATATCCCCCATACTAGAATATGTTCATGTAACTTAACACATTAAAATAATAACAAAACATAAAAATAAAAAATAAAAAATAAAATAATAATAATAAAAAATAAACAATTAATAAAATAATGAAAACTTATGTCGGTTTACACACACACTTTGAATGCATAACAACTAGCCTAGATCTATTTAACTATCTATAAGGAATCTAGGGGATCAAATCTCTAGAGGTGCAAACCTCTACCTTTCCTAAGTTTTGCACTCTTAAAAAGATTTAGACCTCGAAAAATTTGATCCCTTTTAACACTTAATAGATACATAGTAAATTATTTAATTTTTACAACTTTTATAATTTATATTTATATTTTTAAAATACTATAAACAAATAAAACACAATAATTATTTATTTATTAAATTAAATATAAACCAACAAAGTAATTATGCCTTGTACTCTTTTTAATGCTCATTAGTAAGTGGATGCTCATCATCTTTATTCTCGCTCTCCATTATTAATATACTTTATTTCTTTATCTTATTTTTATATTGATTATTAAAAAAATATATTAAATTTATTTATTAATATATGTTTATTTTCTTTTATATTTTTCATTTTACACATATATATTTTTTAAAAATATTTGTTTTCATAATTTTGTTATCAAACTTTTAATTAATTTAATTATAAAATAATAATATATAAACTAATAAAATAAAAAATTCTCCATTTATAATCTTAATTAATTTAATTATAAAATAATAATATATAAATTAATTAAATAAAAAATACTCTATTCATAATCCAATATAACTTCAACATTTCCCTAATATTGATTAAATAACTCTAATAATTAATAAAAATATCTTCTAATTTATTTGTTAACCATAATTTTAATAATTAATAAAAAATCTTCGAATTTATTTGTTAACCTCTAATAATTAGTAAAAATATCTTCTAATTTATTTGTTAACCATAATTTTAATAATTAATAAAAATATCTTCGAATTTATTTGTTAACCTGATGAATTTATTTACTAATAATGATAAAATAATAAAATATTGTTTTCCATAATTTTGTTATCAAAAATTTAATTAATTTAATTATAAAATAATAATATGTAAACTAATAAAATAAAAAATTCTCAATTCATAATTCAATATAACTTAAACATTCTCCTAATATTAATTTAATAACTCTAATAATTAATAAAAATATCTTCTAATTTTTTTACTAACTATTTTATTTATTTGCTAACCTGATTTTTAAAAGAAAAGCACAAACCTAATGTAATGGGCAGATTATATATAACACAATACGTGTGTCACTCTCTATATGATTATTGATGTGAATTTGTATAGTGTAGGTTAATGATGCGATACTTTAATATTGAAATAACTTTAATTTTAATTTTATGTTCTAAAGTTTAATGGAATAGTGATGTAACGTTATTTTATTAGTGTGCCTAAGTTATTCCGATTGAATAACTTGCAATAAAAGGTCATGGGAATCCATTGATTAGATCAATGCGATGGTATGATTCCATGGAATAAACTTTTTACAAGGTGAGTTTTGTACCATAATTATGTCCTCACCTTACCGTGTGGGGTTTATTGGTACACACTTTTTCTGAATGAGGGATGGGCGCATACCATTCTTCTTCCTTTTTAACCGATGCACGTTATTCCTTTCCTAGAAGCCATGCTATCCTTCACAAACAGCCTACGCTTCTCATATATATATATATAGATTCAAATCACTCCTGGATTTTGTATCGCACTCATCCAACCCACTGCAGCTCTCAAAGCCCTTTGCTCTCTCGTTAAATTCTTTCGGCCCTTTTGTTTTTCTTCTTTCGTTTTCGTTTCAATCTTCACATAATTCTCGTTGTCTCTCTGCCATTTGCAAATATGGCCACGGATTTTGGGACTGAAGTGGCGACAAACGTCACCAACGCCATTATAGGTGTCGTCGTCCAACAGTTGAAGGATGTTAGGGAGTTGGGGGAGAACCTTCAACTTCTCACCACTGAACTCGCCCGTATGGACGACTCGTTACGCCATATTCAAAGCCAATTCGAAGATCAACAAAGGCAGCTGCCGGAGTCATTGGAAAGATGTTTGGGAAGGATCAAGGATGCCCTTCAAGAAGCCAAAGCTTTCGTCCATCGCGCCAACAGACAGCGAGGACGGTGTCTCGGTTGTTGCCTCTTTTGCAGCCCCAAGATCCCCGGAGAAATCAGAGAGTGGAAGACCAGATTTGGTGAGCTCTTCCAACAGCTTCAATCTGCTCTTTTAATAGCGGCCACTACTCAACAGATTGTGGAGTCCGCAACGCCGCAGGAAGAGGTTCTTCTTCAACCTGGACCAGCCACCGGCTTCGTGGGGTCTGGTATTATAGCTTCTCAAGAGCAACTACTCACATGGCTTAATGAACCTCATCCCTTGGCTCGTGTGGTCGGTGTGTACGGGATGCCAGGAGTTGGAAAAACGGCATTACTCCAAGTCATCCACAATAAGTGCAAGAAGAAGGTGAGTAGTAACTTTGATTTCGTCATTTGGTGTACCATCTCTCAAAAATATAACATTGAAAGTCTCCAGGATACCATTGCCGAGTCTCTGAATTTAAAATTCAAGCCAAGTTCTAGTATTGACACGCGAAAGATGAAATTGTATGCATCTCTTGAAAATAAGAGCTTTCTTCTTATATTGGACGACTTGTGGAGTCCAATTGTTGATCTGAGTCAGGTTGGGGTCAATTTTGGCCATGCTAATAATAGCAGAGTCTTAATCTCGAGTCGTTACAGACATGTGGTTGAAACAATGGCTGCAAATGAGTACTGCATGATGGTACAACCCCTGTCCACAGAGGAAGGGTGGGAGCTCTTCGGGAGAAGAGCTTTTAGAAATGGAGCTGTTCCAGACAACAATCTGGAGACTATTGCTAGAGAAGTTGCCTCGGAGTGTAAAGGGTTGCCGTTGGCAATAAATACAGTTGCTGCAGCCCTGGCTCGGAAAAAGACTGCGGAAGACTGGAGACGTGCATTAGTTTTGATGAAAAATGTAGATCCTTCCTTCCCATCCACTCACCCAACCATTGATGCAGAGCTCTATCAGCGGGTGAGATGGAGCTATAATGATTTGCCCAATAATCTGAAAATGTGTTTTCTATATTGTGCTGCCTTTCCGGAGGATGCATGGATTCAGGTGGAGACATTGGTGGAGATGTGGACAGCAGAAGGTTTGGTCCCCCGAAAGGGTACAACCTACTTCATGGATGTTGGGCGGGAATACATAGATGCACTGGTAGATAGGTGCTTGATCGAGTATGTTGATGCAAAAAATGAATATATAAAAGTTCACGATGTACTTAGGGATGTGGCAATTTATGTAGGCCAAGAAGAGCAGAACTGGCTATTTTTATCAGGTCAACATCTGCAACATTTCCCAAGTGAAGAAGAGACCAGGGATCGCAAAAGGATCTCCGTTCTTGCCAATGAAATTAGTGATCTGCCACCAGATTTCAAGTGTCCAACGCTCGTCAGTTTGGTGTTGGCCAAAAATAGACAGTTGAAGGAAATTCCAGAGAGAATTTTAGGAAACTTCATGTCTCTCAAGGTTCTGGACCTATCGTATACCTCAATACAAGCATTGCCAACAGCAGTGGGGCAACTTGGACAACTTGAGTTTATTAATTTGACAGGGTGTGACAAGTTGGAGGACTTGCCTGATAGCATATGTAATCTTTCACATCTTCAATTTTTGAATCTTGAAGGCTGTCGCAGTCTAAATTCTTTACCTATTAGGATAGGAGAGCTTAAAAATCTTAAGCATCTCAAATATCCACGTCATGATTTTCACAAACACGTCATGGTGATTCCACATCAAATCTCTCAACTCACTTCTTTGAACAAACTGGTCTTGCCTCCTTTGTCAACTCCAATGAGTGTGGAAGATCTCACAAATCTCTCAAATCTGATCGAGTTGGATGTCAGAGTAAGGCCAGAAATTAAAGGGGGTTCAATGAGTACCTGGTCAGAGATGAGAAAATTAAGATTAAGGTTCGACGGGGGCGAAGATGAGGATGCAGCGCTATATATTCTTCCCCAGAACATACAGAGTATGAAGAAGTTGCAGAGTCTTGAGTTATTCAATTATCGAGGGGTAAGTCTACCGAAATGTATTTGTCAGTTTCAAAATTTGAAGAACTTGGACTTAACAAGTTGCATGAAACTAAAGGAGCTTCCAGCCTTGGAGATTGAGAACGAGACTGCACGTGGCGGCTTTCCGATGTTGGAGACATTACATCTAGAGAGGCTAAACAGCTTAGAGAGTATAGTGTGGAATGCGAAAACAATGTTGCAAGTCCAAATCTTGTACATATTAGATTGCCTCGTGTTGAAGACATTCAGAGTGCAGGGGCTACCCAATTTAAGGGGCTTATTTATATCACGTTGTGCTGAGTTGAAGGAGTTGTCCATGGAGAGTAATGGCGGTCTTCCGAGGTTGGAGAGATTAGAACTACACACTCTAGACAGCTTAGAGAGTATAGTGTGGAATGCAAAAACAATGTTTCAACTCCAAATCTTGAACATACAAGATTGTTCCGTGTTGAAGACATTCAGAGCGGAGGAGCTACCCAATTTAAGGAAATTACAGATAACAAAGTGTGCTGAGTTGAAGGATTTGTTCATGGAGACTGGTGGCGGTTTTCCTACGTTGGAGGAATTAAAACTAGAATCCCTAGACAGCTTAGAGAGTATAGTGTGGAATGCAAAAACAATGTTGCGACTCCAATTCTTGGACATACGAGGTTGCCGCGTGTTGAAGACATTCAGAGTGGAGGAGCTACCCAATTTAAAGGAATTAAATATATCAGATTGTGCTGACTTGAAGGAGTTGTCCATGGAGAGTGGTGGCGGTCTTCCGATGTTGGAGAGATTAACACTATGGTACCTACACAGCTTAGAAAGTATAGTGTGGAATGCAAAAACAATGTTGCAACTCCAAATCTTGAAGATATCACGTTGCCGCGTGTTGAAGACATTCAGAGTGGAGGAGCTGCCCAATTTAAGGGAATTGAATATATCAAGTTGTGCTGAGTTGAAGGAGTTGTCCATGGAGAGTGGTGGCGGTCTTCCTAAGTTGGAGAGATTAGATCTACGGCATCTAGACAGCTTAGAGAGTATAGTGTGGAATGCAAACACAATGTTACAACTCCAAATCTTGAAGATATCAGATTGCCGCGTGTTGAAGACCTTCAGAGTGGAGGAGCTGCCCAATTTAAAGGAAATACGTATTGCATATTGTCCTGAGTTGGAAGTTGAGATCGGCAGTGTTCCAATGTTAAAGAAATTGAGTCTGGAAGGTTTAAAGAAGTCAGAGAGTATTGCAAGAGCATCGAGTGTATGGAATAAAGAAACAATGCCAGAACTTGAAGTTATAGAGATTACGGGTTGTTCATTATTAATGAGATTGCCAATGGAAATGGACACGTTATCAATTTTGAAGAAGATTGTTGGAAAATTAGAATGGTGGGAAGGAATAAGTTGGGAGAATGAGAATGTGAAAATCAAGCTTTCTCAATTTTTTTAGGTAAGAAAAAAAAGACGGAGGAAGAGGAGGAAGAAGAATGATGTAATTAATATTTTGTTGTATATAATAAGGAGATTGATAATATAAAAATCAAACTTTCTTAATTTATTTTTTTTGAGAATACAAGTTTGAAGAATATTTTATGGAAATTCTAATATAATATTAATGTTTTTCAAGTTTAATAAGTTAAATGGTTTACACTAAATTTAGTGGTGAATCTCACTAAATTTATTTTGAGGAAAAAAATAATATTAATATTTTTTAATTACAAATTATTTTGACCAAAAAAACAATATTAATATTTTTTAATTACAAATTTATTTCCATATTTAAAATAAAACTAACTACTTTAAACTTATTTATTTGCATATATTTATATGCATAAATATGCACTAAAATCTTTATAGGTTTAGTAAGTGAAGAAGTTTTAGTAGTTAAGTTGTGAAGCTAGGGAATTAATGGTTTATTTTATTAAGAGGAAGGTAAGTTAAAAATAAATGGTGCTCATCCTCAAGCTTTTTTATATCACAAAGTTTACAAATTAGCTCATCTCAAGGTGTTTTTGGGTTTGTCCAATGACTAGTTTCATTATGAAAATCATGAACATTAATCTTGAGTTTGACGATATTGATTTTGTTCTTTAAACTCAAAACGAGTTAACCAAAATATAAACTCCAATAATAATATTTTGTTGAAAAAGTAAACAAAAATTAACGAACCAAATATTATTTTTTATAGAAATTAGTTGGTAGTCAAGATGCATTGATTTCATTTAATATCAATACATTAAATCATTTTTTTTAAAGTTTAACCTTGATACATTTAAAAAATAATTAATTATATAAGATATAAATTGTACTCTATGTTGTGGCTTTGTTTAAATACTCATGTAGAGTGAAATTCAACAAAAGATAGAACCAAAGACTTGAAAGCACACAAGCTTGAGTACACAAAGTTTATGGTGTCATCTTATAAACACTCTATGCTTAAGTCTAGCATTTCCCTAAAGGCACAAACCTTTTGTACTAGTGTGTCACAATTGGTAGATTCTCTAGTATATTTCCCTAAAGGCACAAACCTTTTGTACTAGTGTGTCACAATTGGTAGATTCTCTAGTATATTTGGGAATCTTCTATAACCACTTCCTTGGCCATTATCTATGAGAATTGTTATGTAAAGTAGATGTTGGTTATTTTTGTCAATGTTGAATTATGTTATGAGAGACTTGTGCTCTTGTGCTTGTGCATGTCGTATGTATAATCTATTGATGTTGTGAGATATAATGCTAGTTCTACTAATACAATCGAAGATTGTTTAGCTCATGTTTATGTGCTTGTGGCATATTTGGATGATGTTTACATTGTTGTATTTACTATGCATACTTTTAGTTTTGTTTTATTAAATGAATGCATTTAAGGGTTAATGAATTCAACAACCCCATTAAATCTTCAATACTTTGCACATTTCTAACATAACAACTTTCAAACATGCCTTGGGTGAGACCTCTTTATTCTCGAAGGATGAAAACGTTGGCACACTAGACTATATTGGGCCTATGTTGGACACATTATGCAGACCTCTAGTCTACCATAGAGCTAACAACATGGTTTTGTTGTTGTGACCATAAAAAATGCATAGTAAAGGAGATATGGTGGAGGTTGGCGAATGCTGAGATTCAAAATTGGCTAGAAGTGATAATTCGTGAATTTGTGTGCTAAGAAAGTGTATACTTGGGGGATGATGTTGCAAGATTCAAGTATAAATACTTGTTTGAGTGTTTTGGATGAGATTTTTTGGGGTGAATTCTTGGTGAACTTGCATGAATGGATGGAAAGACTTGCAAATAAGCATCTATGTTGGCTTCCATGGTTGAGAATTGAGTGCATGACTAAGAACTTAATAAAGATTGAGCAACAATGACCATAAGTTGACCCAAGATATTGATTTTTGGTTTAAAGGTGCTATGGAAGGTTGTTCTTTCACGTTTGTAGTGGATAGTCATTAGTCATTAACAAAGGCATTGAACTCTTTAAAGAAAGTACTACATAGAAGGTTGTTTTAGGAGATACATATCTAGATAAATATGTTCATGGTGGAATGAGGTATGTTGCCAAGCCTTGTTGAGATGAAAACATAAGCCCTACGAGGGGGGTGGAAGATCAATGATGGTCAAGGGAGTGGAGCTTGAAAGAGAAAAATATAAGCAACACTAAAAGTGTGTAGAGCCCATAGAAAGCTAGTGGCAAGAAGAAATGGAAAAGATCCACACTAGGTAGGAGTTTATGATGAGAATATACGATTCTAAGATGCATTTAGAGTATGGAACAATGTATATGATGAGAGGGAGAAAGGAGCTTTGGCTAGCCTTGAAAGAGATCAACAAGACGAGTTGATGTAGACAATTGGGGAGTTTGTAAAGTTGGGAGGAACCTTTGAAGAGTTGAGATGCTCGATGAGTGATGATGCAAGGGACACATGTTGTCGAACTATAGGTACAAAGACATGGTTGGAGCTTGCTAAGAAAAAAGTTGTTGTGGAAGCTATGGGGGACTAGAACTAGGAAGACACATTTGAAGATGTGTTTGACTATAGATTGTTCTAGGATTCTAACCTAGAGAGATATACCATTGAGGAAGCAAGCCAAAATCATAGTGATGTTAGTCCATCCTACATCTTGCCCTCTTTTCCTTTTGATATTTGTAGGAATTTGGTGACCATTGTTGCATTGAGCATAAGAATGTTTGTAATTAGCAACAAGAGTACACTTGTTATAGTGGCTTTGAATAGTGTAGGTGTGACTGCTAGAGGCAATCAAGGTTTGTATTTAGCATTATCTAGTTCTATAATTGTAGTTGTAGGAGCTACTTCTGTAGTACAATAGCTTAGATCATTGGGATTTGTTCTAGTTTAGAGTCACCGACTAAGAATGAAAACATAACAAAATGAAGCGTTTCTACGACTCTCTTTATTTCATGACAGATGATCCAAAAATGAAAGGTATTAATAACAAAATGACATTAACTTGAAGCTCATGAACGATTAAAGAGTTCATCCATCATAAACCATGCTGCAAATAAGAGAATATAACAACAATAAGAAAGAGAAATATACACACAAAACTTGTTAACGAAGTTCACCAATGTGTGGCTACGTCTTCGGGCCCGCTTCCAAGTGGAGGATTGCTTTATTGATCTTTAATGCTCAAGTTCTCTTTAGAAAGGCTCTTTGTTGTTACAAATAGGCTTTTGATATGTTGTACAAGACCTCCTTGTGAAGATGCATTCATGCCTCAACAATCTCCTCTCAAAACATGACTCAATGCCCCTCAAAACATGAGAAATGGACCATTAACTCAAACTCCTCTTCACATTCCCTACATACAAAAGTCCCTTCTCAAGCTCAATAAGCCTGGTTTATATAGTTTTTAGGCTCAGTTAGGGAAGCCCAACTTCCCACAAAGATCTGGCCTCTTTTTGGGATCAAATCCCCCTCCAAATGGCCAAGAAATCTCCAAAACTGCCCAATTTGGGCCAAAACTATAGTAAAATAACCACTCTGATAACAAAAATTGAATTAAGCCCCTCAAGCTTGGGTGTGCACCCCTTTTACACAGTCACGTGGATTCATATGGCCAAACAAAAACACCCAAGGGGCTGCACGTTGTCCCCTCCTTCGCTAACACTTGGTTGCATGGTGCAAGTAGTGGAACCAGGGTCCGATCGGATGGGATAAACCCCCTGCCGATCAGCCCTCTCTGTGGTCACACCCCCAGTCTCGTGGAGTTCACTCCCTATCCCTTGGTTCCATGCCCGTAACCTTAACATCGTGTATGGAGCGCTAAGTGTTGAGTCTGTGGATGTATGCAGCGCATATAACTGGGGCTAGGGGATAGACCCCAACCCTTATGTAATGCCTCCATTCCAGGTCGGGCAGATGCTACTTTGCGGAATAACAATCTCCTACTAAATTCTATATATAAGACATGCATTTAAACAAATGAAACACATTTAAACTCAGAGTAACCATAAGAATTAGTGCTATTATAAATAATCAATGACTTTAACATTAATTCGTATGCACAACATAATACATGAAAAATATAAATACACAGACATGCAGAAACGTAATTAAAACATCATCTGGTACTTATCTTTGAAACAGTGGTAATTCCACCAACCAGGTGCAGGCCTTCCACGAACCTCCCAGCCTTAGACCACACTGCTCATCAAGCTCAGTAGTGGATCACCCCCGAGATGTGACTAAGTTCCACCCCCAAGGCAAGGAATCCTAGGCTAGGTTGAGGTTACAGGGTAAACACACAATCACAAGGAAGGAATTCTCTTCCAGGAACCACTCATACTCACTGCTCACAGACTCTCCTTCCCCACATGCCTGCTCCACCCCAGGAGTATACACCTTCTCTGTCACCTAGATAGTCCTTCGGCTGCTAACCTCCCTTGCCTTGGGTTTCAACAACAGATCGGATCAGAAGTCTTCGAGATCCGTGGCAGCTACAGGGTTCCTTCCAGGAGTTCTCTCCTTCCTCTGCGCACTCTCTCACCTGGAGAGAGTCACTCATAGGCCCAACAACCTGTTCTTCCAACTTCAACCACCTCTCTCACCTGGAGAGAGTGTTGTACAAACTGGCCAACAAGCCACACAGGATCAAACACTACACGTCCACCACAATCAACAGGAATCCAGACACGAACACCCCAGGGCAGCTACAGACAGGTGCAACAACATAACCAAGCTTAGCAGGGACGGGACACTTCCGTTTTCTCAATCTGGCAACACGGGATAGACTCACACTCTGGATTCTCAAGGATGCGTGATGATTTTTCCATGTAGGGGTCGATTTACTCCATGGTTTAGAACAGAGAAGGGGTGTACCGGCTTTCCAGAACAAACACAGACTTTTTCCCGAAATCAACACAAGCTTCTGGTTCAAGGGATGTACGGTTCAGAAGATGCAGGAGGTCTCTTGTACAGGTCGGACCGATTCACGCTCAGACGGTCGAGTAGAATGGAGGAGGACCCCCCACCACGACTCATCTTAGCTGTTTTATTTGCATGGGCTTCGGTTGACACTTGTCACCCGTGAAGTTGCATGCTTCCATCAGCATGTGTTCCTCCCACCCTTTGGAAGTCACATGTCATTCCAAAAGAACTTAGGATAAAAACATATTATTCACATGTCTTTTTGGAATAATATTAAAATATTATTCCCAAGACTTAAGCCCTTAGGCTTATCCCCTAGGCTCCACACTTAGCCCCCTTTTCCCACCTTCCAGCCCCTAATCCCTTGCCCACTATGTGGAAGCTTAGTTCCCCATCACTCATCCATCTTGTCGGCCTGCACGCGGCGATGTTTATATTTTTATTAATGTTCTGCATATATACATGTACAAAATCAGGCTCTCCAGCATAACAATCACATAAGCCCGCCAGCTTATATAAACTTGGTTCACCAGCTTATAAAACATTTTTACAACTCATTTCGTAAACAATATTTACAACTGGGCTCAACCTTGGGGACATTACAATCCCCCTCCCCTTATTTCTGCACTGTCCTCAGTGCAACTTTACACAACATCTGCAAGATTTTTAAAATTTTCAAAAAGATGCGGGTACTCTGCCTCCATAAGATCTTCATGCTCCCATGTTGCGTCCTCAGGACCGTACCAGGTCCACTGGACCTTTACAAGCTTTATAGCTCGATTCTGGAGCTGTTTTATTTTCCTGTCCAATATGCGCATATGATGCACTTGCAGGACACTTTCTGGTTCCACCTGAATCACATTCCAGTTGATAAAATGATTAGCATCAGGTATATATTTCTTAAGCAATGAAACATGAAACATATTATGTACAGTCATAGATGCGGGTAATGCAAGCATGTATGCAACTAGTCCAATCCTTTCCAAGATTTCAAATGGCTCACAAAATCTTGCTGCCAACTTGGTGCAACTTCCCTGCTTCAGGGAACTCCTGTTAGTTTTCACTTTCAGGAAAACATGATCACCCACTTTGAATTCTCGGTGGGTTCTGTTCTTATCAGCATAACTTTTCTTCCTGTCCTGGGAAGCTTTCAAATTCTGTTTAATTTTTATCATTTGGTCCTCCATCTCCTTGAGCAACTTTGGCCCAACTACTGCTCTGTTAGCTGGATTATCCCAGCTCATTAGAGTGTTGCACTTTCTTCCATAAAGTGCATCAAATGGGATCATCTTCAACGATGCATGATATCCATTATTGTAGGCGAATTCTACCAAATGTAGGTAGTCTTCCTTTCTTGATGGTTTGTCCATCACATACATTCTCAGCATGTTCTCTATTACTCTGTTCACCCTCTCTGTCTCTCCATCAGACTCAGGATGATACGTTGTACTAAAATCCAGATTCGTTCCGAATCCTTTGAACAGTCCTTTCCAAAAATTCGAGGTGAATTTCAGGTCCCTATCAGACATAATCGTCTTAGGAATTCTGTGCAAGTGTGCCACTTCTTTTAAGAAGATATTAGCAACATTCGCTGCCTTGTGAGTGGTTTTCAATGGAATAAAATGGGCAGCTTTTGTAAGCTTGTCCACCACAACCATGATCGAATCATGCTGCTTGCTTGTTCTGGGCAATCCTGTAATAAAATCCATGGTCACCACTTCCCACTTCCATTCAGGAATGGGCAAAGGCTGCAGCAACCCTACTGGGTGCTTATGCTCATCTTTAACTTTCTGGCATTCCATACATCTGGCGATGTATTCAACGATCTCCCTCTTCATACCCGACCAAAAGTAATGGCTTTTGACTGTTGCCATAGTCTTCTGATATCCAGGGTGTCCAACATACGTCACGTTATGCATTTCTTTTAGAATCGCAAGTTTCAATTCCTGGACATTGGGTATATACACTCTGTCTTTATACAGAAGTAATCCATCAACTTCCAAGGTGTAACTTTCCTTTTTCTGTGGTCTCTCATGCTGCTGTAGCTTTGCTACTAAGTCTCTGTACTGCAAATCAACATTTGCAGCTTCCAAAATTCTACCCTTGATATCAATCCTGTACATGCTAATGGTTGAAGTATGTAAGTCATGCACTTTTCTATTGAGTGCATCAACCACCTTGTTTTCCTTCCCCTTGATATGCTTGATATCAAAGTCGTATTCACACAGAAACTCTAGCCACCTACTATGTCTAGCGTTTAAATTCGGTTGATCAAACAAATATTTCAGACCATTGTGGTCTGTTCTCAATTCGAATCTCCTTCCCATGAGGTAATGTCTCCATTTCCTCAGAGCGTGGATGATTTCTGCCAGCTCCAAATCATGAGTGGCATAATTCTTTTCATGCTCTTTCAGTTTCCTGGACTCATAACAAATTACAAATCCATCTTGGCTGAGAACTCCTCCCAACCATTCCTTACACGCATCTGTGCACACCACGAAATCCATATTTGGATCTGCAATCTCAAGATTGGAGCATTGGTTAACAACTGCTTCAATCGCTGGAAACTGTTCTCACACTCTCCAGTCCACTGAAAATTTTTCTCCTTCCTTTGCAAGGAAGTGATAGGATGAACTATCTTTGAGAACCCGGGTATAAACCTTCTGTAGGAGCTCGTCAGACCCATAAACGATCTGACTTCCACCACATTCCTTGACGCTGACCATTCTCGGATGGCCTCAACCTTCTCAGGATCCACAATGATCCCTTCTTCTGAAATAATGTGCCCCAACTAGTGGATCTGCCTTTTGTAAAATGAGCATTTTCTCAATTTGGCATACAGTTGGTGTCCTCTCAACACTTGCAGCACTAGTCTCAGGTGTTGTTCATGCTTTTCCTCTGACTTGGAATACACCAAGATGTCATCTAGGAAGACTATGAAAAATTTGTCTAAATAGTCCTTGAATACACCATTCATCAAGCACATAAAAACAACAGGTGCGTTTGACAGTCCAAACGGCACCACCATGAACTCGTAATGACCGTACCTTGTTCTAAAGGTGGTCTTGCTGATGTCCTCATCCTTTATTCTTACCTGGTGATAGCCTGATCTGAGATATATCTTCGAAAATATTTTCGCACCCTTCAACTGATCGAAAAGATCATCGATCCTCGGTAGAGGATACTTGTTCTTGACAGTTACTTTGTTCAACTGTTGGAAATCAATGCACAACCTCAACGTCCCATCCTTCTTCTTCATGAACAGGACCGGGGCACCCCAAGGTGACACGCTAGGGTGAATGTACCCCTTCTTTAGAATCTCTTCAAGCTGCAATTGCAACTCTTTCATCTCTGGCGTACTCATTCTATAAGGAGCTTTCGACACTGGAGTTGCTCCAGGCATCAAATTTATAGAAAAATCAATGTCTCTCTTCGGAGGTAGTCCAGGTGCCTCCTGAAATATGTCTTTGAACTCTATGAGTACCTCATGGTCTCCAATCCTTGAGACTTCATCTCTGGATGCTTCCTCCACATGGGTTGCAAATAATTGACAGCCTTTTCTGTAGCACTTCTTCAGCTACATGGATGAGATTTCTCTAATAGCCACATCTCTAAGAATCCCTTGGACTGTTTTCTGATTCCCCTCCTCATCCAGGCATGTAAACCTCTTGTTACGACAATCCAGGTGGGCATGGTGCTGGTCCAACCAGTCCATTCCAATTAAACAATCATAAGAGCCTAAAGGCAGGATATTCAATTCAACCTTCGTTCTCAGTCCTTTCATGTCCACAGGACATGACTTCACCAACTCAACGACTTTCCTCTTGGTTCCTGTAGGTAACTACACTAACCAAGGCTTTTCATGTTTTCTTCTTGATAAATGCAAACTTTCTAGCACCCTAGGATCTACATAACTATGGATAGCCCCCGAATTGATTAAAATAATAAATGGTCGGTTGTTAATCATACCTTCCACTTCGATCATGTGCGATTGAAATTCTGCTTGCTTGTTGTCCAGGGCTGCGTAGATCCTTAGCATTCTGCTGCCCATATCCTCCACTGTTTCAACTTGTTGAACATTGTGGATGGTTCTCGCTTTATGTTTTTTGTGGGGGTAGTCTCGGTACCTATGGTTTCCTTTATAGCCCCAACACTCCATAGGTGGTGGTCTGGGCATTTGTTCACCCAATTTAGCCTTCCTGGGCTCTCTAAAGGATGGCTATCCCTGAGGATTGTTTCTGAAAAAGGGAGGCTTGTTTCCCTTCAGCCTCTACTCTTTCCTGAACTTCTTCTGATCATCCCAAGCCTTCCGAAAAGTAGGCCTTTCTCTTTGTTGTTCATACAAGCATTTTTCCCTTCTTATTGTTTCTTCCATAGTCTTGGGATCATCATACTGGATCTTGTCACTAATGGAAGGTGGCAGTCCACTCTGATATCTTTGAATCTTGACAACCTCATCTTTGCTGAATGGAACATACTTCAGTAGTTCCAAAAACCTTCATTCGTATTCATCAATGGTCATGCTGCCTATCTTGAGTTCGAAGAACTCCTTCATCTTTTTGTCATAGTATCTTTTAGTCAGGTATTTCTTCTCAAAATACCCCTTGAACTCCTTCCAAGTGACATCTTTCTCTCTGATGTGTTGCACCTTCACAAACTGATCCCACCACATGGATGCTTTTCCTTTCAATTGATATATCACAATTCTTCCTTCTGCATGAGCGGAATAATTCCGCAGTTGGAAATATTTCCTCATGCCAAGCAACTAGGTTTCGACATCTTCCTCCTTCTTATGTTCTCCATCGAACGTTGGAGGCTTGATCTTTCTCATCTCTGCCTTCAATTCATCCACTCTAGATCTTCGGTGCTTTCTAGTAGGGGATGGGATTGAACTACTATGTGCCTTCCTACTGGAATGCTTTGGGAAGTGACGATGATGTCTACTACCACTCCTCGATCTTCTTCTCTTCTCAAGGGTTCTAACACTTCTTGATCTTCTTTTCCTCTCAGGGGTCCTGCGACTCTCTGTCTTTCTTGAGTCACTCCCCTTCTCCAATTTCCTTTCTATTCTTTCCAGGCTCTTCAACATTTTTAAGTTGAATTCACCCTGCTGATCCCTGACCCTCATGAGCTTTCGACTATCATCTCAACGAGCCTGGGCATCTTTCTACAATCTTTCAATGAGTTTCATCATATGTCCTTCCTTATTCATCTCTTTTCCATGCCCATTAGAGTTTGATCCTTCGATTCCCAAGTTGACATCCCTTCCTACCCTTTTGTCCTCTATTTCAGAGGTAATCTGTACCTCTTCCATTTGTATACTCGACTGTCCTGACACCCGTTGAAATCTGCACACACAATGTGCAGTCAACCGGAGTTTGTCAGGCCTTATCCCTTAATAAAAACCACAACATTCATTAACCAACGTGAATAAGAAAACGTTTAAAATTCACTAATGTCACATACCCACTATGGAAATTAAAATTTTTCGCCCCTTTTCTTCTTTTCTCTGAAGAATAGAATTCCTCGAGTCCCTACGGGACCTGATACAGACCCTGCCATCTCTTAACTTCACTCATTTGATTGACGGTTATGGCCATAGGCCTAACCAGTATGGCATCCTTTCTCTCTTCGCGACTCGGTGCTACCAGAGCGTCGAGTTTTTTGACTCTGATAAACCCCAGAAGGCGATAGTTGACTTCCCTTTGGCACTTCTCGCTACTCGCAATCTCATGAGTTGGGGCGTTGAGCCTTCATTCTCCTATCTCACGAACCTCCGAGACACGAAAGTCAGCGACGGGTTGAATTCCTTTTCTCACTTCTCGCATCTTGCAATATCGCGAGTTGGGGCACCCAACCTTTGGGCTCTTACCTTGCGAACCTCCAAGTTCACGAGATCCTTGCATATTTTCCACCTGTCCTCCTCGGATGGACGGTCCTGATCTTCTCGCGACTTCGCCACTCATGACTTGGAGCACCCAACCTTTGGGCTCTTACCTTGCAAACCTTCGAGTTCGCGAGGTCCCTAGATCTCTGCCACCTGTCCTCCTCAGATGGACGGTTCTGATCCTCTCGCGACTTGGATCACCTAACCTTTGGGATCTTACCTTGTGAACCTATGAGTTCACGAGATCCCTAGATCTCTGCTATCTGTCCTCCTCGGATGGATGGTCCTGATCCTCTCGCGACTTCACCACTCGTGACTTGGAGCACCCAACCTTTGGTCTCTTACCTTGCGAACCTCTGAGTTCACGAGATCCCTGGTTCTTTGCCACCTGTCCTCCTCAGATGGACGGTCCTGATCCTCTCGCAACTTCGCCACTCGTGACTTGGAGCACCCAACCTTTGGGCTCTTACCTTGCGAACCTTCGAGTTCACGAGATCCCTGGATCTCTGCCACCTGTCCTCCTCGGATGGATGGTCATAATCCTCTCGCGACTTCGTGGGTTGAAGCACCCAACCCTAACCGCCTTGCAAATCTGCAAGATC
Organism: Picea sitchensis; assembly: GCA_010110895.2. NCBI lineage: Eukaryota > Viridiplantae > Streptophyta > Pinopsida > Pinales > Pinaceae > Picea > Picea sitchensis. The sequence goes on along the minus strand of SNQJ01S0015120.1, from coordinate 23,936 downwards.
CAACGGTTATCAACTATTCGCCACTTCTATCTCAAAGTGTCTCTACTGTCTGTTTCTTCTCTCTTCTGCACGCATCTGGATGTACATTTTCGACGACCCAGATCTATTTCTCTCCAGCTAATCTAATGACAGTTGTAGCTCTTCCTTGAGCAAGAATTTCTCTTTCTTCTCCTTGGAAGATTTCTTAAGTATCAAAGGTCTCGACCTTTTCTTCTCCTTTGCGACCTTCGTAGCTATGGCTCCGTGCATAAAACGACACTATCCCTCCCAGGCTCCCCTACTCTAAAGCCGAGAAAGATTTCCTCGACCTCTGTGAATTCCTATAGGGTTCCATGCATCTGATCAGGTGCTATCTGTCCTGAGCTTCATCAACTATGAGGGACTTGGGATATTTGCGCTCTTTCTCCTAGGTTTGACTCTTAAAAGAGTCTTCAGCACATCTATTGCTCTCCTTCATCAAGTCTAGGACTTGAGTGGGTCTCGGTCTCTACTTTCTTTACAGGGAGCCTGTGCATAACTGCACTACCTCTCGTGAGCTATGCCTTTAACACTACTCGTGAAAACAAAGGAAATGGGTTGAGGCATTTAACGCCCCCTCTTCTCCTTCCAATCTAACAACCATGAATGACTGCAGATCTTTCGACAGGATCTCACCCATCAAACGATACTTATCCCTACTCAGCCATCTCGGGATTTCAAGAGGATCATTCCTCCTCGTGCAGGGTTACTAAGGCCTTGTGCCTTCACATCCTCTTTCCAGGTTCTTGATGGGATTTTCAAGGAGGGTATCTCTATGGGGAGGTTTACCCAGGGTATTGTCTGAAGTAGATAAGGGTATCTCTCTCTCGAGAACCAGATGTGAAGTTTGAATTAGATCAATATGCATATAAATAGTGATTTATGAAAACATAAGTCATACGTAGTCTTTCCATTATAAACATGCAACTACCAGTACTGATCAAAACACCATACAGACATTCTTGCACTGAAATCATTCACAATTTCACAGCTTATGAGAATAAATGTCAGAATATATATATTTCAAGATGCTAGAGACAAAACACTTATCAGAAAAACACCAGAGGTGATGCAACTGCTGAGAGGGGTGCTCGTTTCCACCCAATTGTAGGCTCAGTGAATCCCAATGGATTTACCACTAGCCACCCCCGAGCTAAGACCACGATACTGCGAGACTGCGTCTCTATCTGCCAGTGACCAAGAATGAAGGTTACTCTCCTTCTTCTCCACTATCACTCACTCTGCATATTTTTCCAGAGTTCTTCCTCCCTCGCGTCTGCCTGTGATCGCACACTCCTCCTGCCTTTTTCCTTTCCGGCGAGATTGCATGTGGCACTATATCCCTCGCGGTGGTCAGGTGTCAGGACCCCATGGATGGGCGGTTTTACCCCCATCCCTCATTACGCATGAGGAGCCATCCACCTATCGACCTGAGAGTAATTAATTTCGGGCCAGTGAGCCGCTCTTGGTTCTCCGGGCCAGTGAAGACCAAATATGGTATTAGTTTTCGGTGGAAGTTAATGCCACCATTCCAGGTGCCTTCCACAACCTTTAT
>SNQJ01S0015120.1:10824-22353 GCA_010110895.2 Picea sitchensis | reverse complement strand
TTTGCTTCTTCTATTTTCTTCAGGAATAGGAACTGGTTCTGCTGCTAGAAGAGCCCTCTGAATTACCAGCTTCCTTCTCAGAGGAATTATCCGACGCTTGTCCTTTACCTTTGGGGTGGACCTTTTTCGAGGTGCTCCTCTTAGTGTGGCCACTTATATGACCATGTTTCTGAGTTTCAGGTTCATGCTGCATTTGTCTTTGTAGATCGGATAAACTCTGGAGTAAAACTGCATTAATTTTTGTTTGCTTTTCTTATTCTTTCATCATCTTTTCATTGTCGGCCTTGCATCTTTGTAATTCGACCATGAGACTCCTCACAATCTCGGCTAGATCTGGAGGGGTCCCTACTGCCCTCCTTTCGTCAGACTCTTCGTCTCTATTGTGGGAGCCTTCTCCCACTTCTTGGTGAGTCACCATACTATGCATTGATAATTTCCTGCAGTTGACCTTCCGCTTGTGTGCAAAAGGAAAAATGCTGGTTGTTAGTCAATATTTATATTTATTTATAACCAGTACAAAATTCATATTTTCACATGTACACACACAATAGGGGTTTTTCATTCTTAACTTCGTCTTTTGATTAGGAAGGTTAAGACAAGGGGTTACTCTTTTTTTTAAGAGTGTTCCGAACGGAGCTTCTGTGCAACTCGTTCATGAGCCCAAGCAGGCCAAGTGTTGTAACCATGCTCTGATACCAATTTTTCACATACCCACTACAAAAATTAAAATTTTTCGCCCCTTTTCTTCTTTTCTCCGAAGAATAGAATTCCCTGAGTCCCTACATGACTTGATGCAGACCCTGCCATCCCTTAACCACACTCATATGATCGACAGTTATGGCCACAGGCCTAACCAGTATGGCATCCTTTCGCTCTTCACGACTTGGTGCTACCAGAGCGTCGAGTTTTTTGACTCTGATAAACCCCAGAAGGTGATAGTTGACTTCCCTTTGCCACTTCTCACTACTCGCAATCTCGCAAGTTGGGGAGTCGCGCCTTCATGCTCCTATATCACGAACCTCCGAGACACCAAAGTTAGTGATGGTTTGACTTCCTTTTCGCACTTCTCACATCTCTCAATCTCGCAATTTGGGACACCCAACCTTTGGGCTCTTACCTTGTGAACCTCCGAGTTTGTGAGATCCCTGGATCTCTACCACCTGTCCTCCTCAGATGGATGGTCCTGATCCTCTCGCGACTTCGCCACTCACGACTTGGAGCACCCAACCTTTGGGCTCTTACCTTGTGAACCTCTGAGTTCGCGATATCCCTGGATCTTTGCCACCTATCCTCCTCGGATGGACGGTCCTGATCCTCTCGTGACTTCACCACTTGCGACTTGGAGCACCCAGACTTTAGCCTCTTACCTTGCGAACCTCCGATTTCGTGAGATCCCTGGATCTCTGCCACCTGTCCTCCTTGGATGGACGGTCTTGATCCTCTCGTGACTTCGCCACTCACGACTTGGAGCACCCAACTTTTGGGCTCTTACCTTGCAAACCTCTGAGTTCATGAGATCCCTAGATATCTGCCACCTGTCCTCCTTGGATGGATGGTCCTGATCCTCTTGCAACTTTGCCACTCGCGACTTGGAGCACCCAACCTTTGGGCTCTTACCTTGCGAACCTCCGAGTTTGTGAGATCCCTGGATCTCTGCCACCTATCCTCCTCGGATGGATGGTCCTGATCCTCTCGCGACTTTGTGGGTTGAAGCACCCAACCCTAACTACCTTGCAACTCTGTAAGATCCAACGGTTATCGACTGTTCGCCACTTCTATCTCAAAGTGTCTCTACTATCTATTTCTTCTCTCTTCTGCACGTGTCTGGATGTACATTTTCGATGACCTAGATCTATTTCGCTCCAACTAATCTAACGACAGTTGTAGCTCTTCCTTGAGAAGGCACTTCTCTTTCTTCTCCTTGGAAGATTTCTTAAGTATCAAAGGTCTCGGCCTTTGCTTCTCCTCTGCAACCTTCGCAACTATGGCTCCATGCACAAAAGGACACTATCCCTCCCGGGCTTCCCTACTCTGAAGCCGAGAAAGATTTCCTCGACCTCTGTGAATTCCTACAAGGTCTGTGCATCTGACCAGGTGCTATCTGTCCTTAGCTTCGTCAACTATGAGGGACTTGGGAGCTTTGCGCTCTTTCTCCTCGGTTTGACTCTTAAAAGAGTCTTCAACACATCTATTGCTCTCCTTCATCAAGTCTAGGACTTGAGTGGGTCTCAGTCTCTACTTGCTTTACGGGGAGCCTGTGCATAACTGCACTACCTCTCCTGAGCTATGCCTTTAACGCTACTCATAAAAACAAAGGAAATGATTTGAGGCATTTAACGCCCCCTCTTCTCCATCCAATCTAACAGCTGTGAATGACCGCAGATCTTTCGACAGGATCTTGCCCGTCAAACAATAATTATCCCTACTCAGCCATCTCGGGATTTCAAGAGGATCGCTCCTCCTCGTGCAGGGTTACTAAGGCCTTGCGCCTTCACATCCTCTTTCCAGGTTCTTGATGAGATTTTCAAGGAGGGTATCTTTATGGGGAGGTTTACCCAGGGTACTATCTGAGGTAGATAAGGGTATCTCTCTCTCGAGAACTAGACGTGAAGTCTGAATTAGATCAGTATGCATATAAATAGCGATTTATGAAAACATAAGTCATACGTAGTCTTTCCATTATAAAAATGAAACTACCAGTACTGATCAAAACACCATACAGACATTCTTACACTGAAATCATTCACAATTTCACAGCTTATGAGCATAAATGTCAGAATATATATATTTCAATATGCTAGAGACAAAACACTTATCAGAAAAACACCAGAGGTGATGCAACTGCTGAGAGGGGTTCTCATTTCCACCCAACCGTAGGCTCAGTGACTCCCAACGGATTTACCACTAGCCACCCCCGAGCTGAGACCACGATACTGCAAGACTGCATCTCTGTTTTCCAGTGACCGAGAACGAAGGTTACTCTCCTTCTTCTCCGCTATCACTCACTTTACATATTTTTCTAGAGTTCATCCTCCCTCGTGTCTGCCCGTGATTGCACACTCCTCTTGCCTTTTTCCTTTCTAGCGAGGTTGTGTGTGGCACGATCTCCCTCACAGTGGTCAGGTGTCAAGACCCCATGGATGGGCAATTTTACCCCCATCCCTCATTACGCATGAGGATCCATCCACCTACCGACCTGCGAGTAATTAATTTTGGGCCAGCGAGCCGCTCTTAGTTCTCTAGGCCAGTGAAGACCAAATACGATATTGGTTTTCGATTGAAGTTAACGCCACCATTCCAGGTGCCTTCCACCACCTTTATCCATCCATCATGGTCTCTTTTTCAGCATATTCCCCTCTCAGTAGTCCTGGAATATATATATATATATTCATAATATTATTCACATTCATCGACCTTTTTCACAAGGTCTATTCACATCACACATTCACATTTTTTAGTTTTCCACAATACTTGGCCAGTATAGTTATTTTTACAGACTAGGGGAAACAGGGTGTTACAACTAAGTTTTCTGAGCCCTGCTTGGCTCTGCAAATTTTTAGGACTTCGGTTTTCAGGGTTTTTGTCCCCGAAGGTTCTCACACTCGGTTCCCTCTTCAACTTCCGACTCCTGAACTTCCAACCTCTCTTCCCTTGGGCTCATAGCACAACTGTCGCCAACCCCGGTAGGGATTTCGGGACTCGACACTTCGGGTTTTCGAGTCTTCGCTACCCGGGATTTCACAATGCAGTGACTCCCAACCCCATGTCACTCCAACTCCTGAATTCTAAAATTTTGATTTACTTTACTCTCCGGGCCCACAGCACAACTGTCTCCCTTAACCATGGTGGCGCATGGTACATTCAGGAGGGTCCACGTCACCTTCAGTGACGTCATAAACCCCCACCATTCTCGCTTGTCTTCTTGACTCACTGCCACGTGGTACACACCCATGTGTCCACGTCCATTCCAAGGCAATCCAATGGTTAGACTTCTATTAGATCTACGACGCAGATCTTTTCGAGGTTTCGGGGTTTCAGGCATCAAGAGTTTGTGCATCCACACATCTCGAAGTTTCATTTTCCAAAATTCTGAAATTACTATCTACCCTTCCACTTGATCCAATGGTCAAGTTCCTCTCTTACGATCTACGGTGTAGATCGTTTCAAAATATCGGGTTTTCTATTTCACGACTTGCGAAAACAAGGTTCTTACCCTTTGGTTTCCCAGGTACCGAAACACCGTCCGGCAGCCACATGTCCCCCGATGGGCAGTCCTAATGAATTCGAGATTTCGTGTATCATGATTTCCACGTTCCTATGCAACTCCAAAGGGTTTTTAAACCCTGCGCACGTTTTCCAGATCTGACGGTCATGAGGGTTCTCCTTTTCCTCGAATAGATTCTATGGCTCCAACACTTCTGGTGTGGAGTCCTCTCTCCCTATGGCTAGATGCCATCCCGTCTATGGTTTCATAACACCGCTACACCTCCTGAGCTTGGTAAAATGGTCAAGAAACTCCTTGACACTCAGGAGCATTCAAAGGTCCGAAATTGGTCCTCTAGACACAATTTCTCGTCAAACCCTCGGTCCAAAGACCACTCAACTGGCCCATCTAGGCTCAACGTCGAAACCTTGGCTCAGATACCAAACTGTAATGCCTCCATTCCGGGTCGGGCAGGCGCTACTTCGCAGAATAACAATCTCCTAATTAATTCTATATATAAGACATGCATTTAAGCAAATGAAACACATTTAAACTCAGAGTAACCATAAGAATTACTGGTATTATAAATAATCAATGGATTTAACATTAATTCATATGCACAACAGAATACATGACAAATATAAATACACGGACATGCATAAACGTAATTAAAACATCAGATGGTACTTATCTTTGAAACTATGGTAATTCCACCAATCAGGTGCAGGCCTTCCATGAACCTCCCAGCCTTAGACCACACTGCTCATCAAGCTCAACAGTGGGTCACCCCCGAGCTGGGACTAAGATCCAGCCCCAAGGCAAGGAATCCTAGGCTAGGTTGAGGTTACAGGGTAAACACATAGTCACAAGGAAGGAATTCTCTTCTAGGAACCACTCATACTCACTGCTCACAGACTCTCCTTCCCCACATGCCTGCTCCACCCCAGGAGTATACACCTTCTCTGTCACCTAGACAGTCCTTCAGCTACTAACCTCCCTTGCCTTGGGTTTTAGCAACAGACCAGATCGTAAGTCTTCGAGCTCTGTGGCAGCTAAAGGGTTCCTTCCAGGAGTTCTCTCCTTCCTCTGTGCACTCTCTCACCTGGAGAGAGTCGCTCACAGGCCCAACAACCTGTTCTTCCAACTTCAACCACCTCTCTCACCTGGAGAGAGTGTTGTACAAAATGGCCAACAAGCCACACAAGATCAAACACTACACGTCCACCACAATCAACGGGAATCCAGAGACGAACACCCCAGGGCAGCTACAGACAGGTGCAACAACATAACCAGGCTTAGCAGGGACAGGACACTTCCGTTTTCTCAATCTAGCAACATGGGATAGACTCACACTCTGGATTCTCAGGGATGCGTGACTAGTTTTCCATGCAGGGGTTGATTCAGACTCCATGGTTTAGAATAGAGAAAGGGTGTACCAGCTTTCTAGAACAAACACAGACTTTTTCCCGAAATCAACACAGGCTTCTGGTTCAGGGGATGTACGGTTCAGAAGATGCACGAGGTCTCTTGTAGAGGTTGGATCGGTTCATGCTTAGACGGTTGGGTAGAATGGAGGAGGACCCCCCACCACGGCTCATCTCAGCCGTTTTATTTGCATGGGCTTGGGTTGACACTTGTCACTTGTGAAGCTGCATGCTTTCATCAGCATGCGTTCCTCCCACCCTTTGGAAGTCACATGTCATTTCAAAAGAACTTAGGATAAAAACATATTATTCACATGTCTTTTTGGAATAATATTAAAATATTATTCCCAAGACTTAAGCCCTTAGGCTTAGCCCCTAGGCTCCACACTTAGCCCCCTTTTCCCACCTTCCAGCCCCTAATCCCTTGCCCACTCTGTGGAAGCTTAGTTCCCCATCACTCATCCATCGTGTTGGCCTACACACGGCGGTGTTTATATTTTTATTAATGTTCTGCATAGATACATGTACAAAATCAGGCTCTTGGCCTTCAACACTCAGGCTCTCCGGCCTAACAATCACATAAGCCCACCAGCTTATATAAACTTGGCTCACCAACCTATACAAAAATTTTACAACTCATTTCATAAACAATATTTACAACTGGGCTCAGCCTTGGGGACATTACACCTTACCTCCTTCGCCTGAAACTCTATACAAATTTAAATAATTAAATTGCGCCATGGTTATTAAGTACCACCGCAGGCAGGTTGGTAGCCCGGCTTGCCCAAAGTGCTTCCCCGATGCTAGAGGTCTCGAGTTCGATTCTAGGGAAGTCCAATATACCTTTTACAACAACCAACAAATTATAGGGTGCCACGTGGCAGCCCATGACTGGGTCACGTGGCACCATTTAACTCGCCCACCAAGATGACACTTGTCAAGCACTGATTGGACCATGTCTGCCACACCTGCCCAGTCAACAACCAATCCTCTACCATGTCACTGTATGGTCAACTTCCACATGTCACCTCCAGATGATGCCACATCAACATGATGATGTCAACATGTCATCATGCTGACGACAGTGTTGACTTTTTGCTTTTTGACTGTTGACTTTTTGCCTGTTTGGGAATTCGATCAGAGAGAAATAAATTTCACATACGGTGTCCATCCGAGGAAGTAAATATATGGCCGAAATCAGTGCGACGAGCCAGACATAGTGGAATTGGTTCCGTCTGATTTCGAGAACTTTCATTTTTGAGCATTTTTTGGACTTGAGGATCCTCCTGGATCAATCCTCCCCACTTGGAAGATTTTGGACCACCAAAAGTCTGGTATCAGTTGGTAAATAAGTGAGGATATTGTTCCCTCACTTTTCCAGTCTCCATCCACTTGGCCTAACTTGGATTTTTTCCCTTCAATCCCACTCGAAGATACTCCACATCACCCCTACGAGAAGTACAAACTCTTTTGTCCAAAATGGTGTGTTCCTACAACTCATTCATATACTCAGGAGAAAATATTCTATGGAAAGAATTTGAACATTCTCTCATTGATCCTCGATCATAGGAGGCTCATACAATTTCAAGTTTTCCACATTCACAACTGAATAAATTTGCATATATGGAGGCAATTCTAATCGAAAAGCATTAGTACCAATCTTGTCTAAAATTTTGAAAGGACCATAACGAATTGGTTTTAGCTTTTTACCTTCTCCTTGCATTCTTTCCTTGCTAATGTATAACCAGACTTGATCTCCTTCTTTGAACTGATGATCAACTCAATGCATGTCATGTCTTGCCTTGTACTTGGCTTGGCTTTTCTCCAACTGTTCCTGTACTACCTGATGAATCAACTGGATCCGTTCAATGAAATTTGTATCCCTGTCCACATCACTATGTCTGTGTGCTGCAATGTCTTTCCCAAAGACAAAATCCAAAGGAGATTTTGGCAAGTATCCCAAACATGTTTCAAATGGAGATCTCTGAGTAGAAGAATGTTTGGCTCGATTATACGCATGTTGTACATAACACAAATGTTCATCCCAAAGCTTAGGATGTTTTTTGCAATATGCCCGAAGTAGATGCACTACTATTTTGTTCACCACCTTTGTCTACCCATCTGTCCGTGGATGAAATGTTGTGCTCTTCTTTAGTATGGTGTCCATAAGTTCCCACAAGATTGACCAAAACTTCCCCATGAACCTGGAGTCTCGATCAGATACAATAGAAGTAGCTAACCCAAAATGAACCCATACATTTTCAAAGAACATTTGCGTTGTTTGTTCAGTTGTGACTTTCTTTTTACAAGGAATTAGAACACACATCTTGCTGAACCTATCCAAAACTACATACAAGTAACATGACCTTTCTTAGACATAGGAAAACCCCCCACAAAATCCATAGATACACTTTCCCATGGTCTAGAAGGAATAGGAAGTGGAGTGTACAATCCTAGCTTTCTGTTACTTAGTTTTATTATTGCACACATAGTAGATCCTTTTACATACTTGGACATATTTTCATGCATTCGAGGCCAATAAAAAAACCTTTGTAACTGAGCAACTGTTTTGTCTACACCAAAATGTCCTGCTATAAGAGAAGTACGTGCCTCCCTGATTACATGGACTCTTTCACTTTCTGGAATACATAACTTGCCCAAATGATGCAAAAGTTTGTCTTTAATACGATAATTTAATTCTTCTGCTCTTTTACCATGACTTAAAGTTGCATAGACTTCCTTAAAATCTTTGTCTTCAACATATTGTTCAATATAACTTTCATGAGTAATTGAATTGTGCTTAAGGATTGTAGTGATTGTACTAGGAGGTCTTGATAAAATATCAACAACTTTATGATGAATTCCTTTTTTATATCTGATGACCAAATGAAATTGTTGTAAAAACCCTATCCATCTAAAATGCCTTGATTGTTGTAGCTTAGTTTGTGATTGTAGATACTGTAATGGTTGGTGATCAATATGTATTATTGTTTCTTTTCCCATTAAGTAATGTTTCCACTTTTTAACACTTTATACTAAAGCATACAATTCTTTATCATAGGTTAGATAGTTAATTACTGTTGTAGTGAAGGTCTTAGAATGATAGCATATGGGCTTTTTGTGTTGCATCAACACTACCCCCATGGCATAGTCACTTGCATCGGTTTCAATTTCAAAAGACTGTTGGAGATTTGGCAATGCCAGAACAAGGGCTGTACTAATCATCACTTTCAAAGTATGAAAATATTTTTGTTGTCTTCCTCCCCACTGGAATCCCCTTTTCACACTTGTCAATGCATGTAAAGGAGCTACAATTAGAGAGAAGTTTGCAATAAACTTCCTCCAATACTGTGTTTCCCCCATGAAGCTTCTTAATTCAGTTACATTTGTAGGCTTTGGCCAATTTACAATGACCTCAACTTTATAGGGATCAATCTTAAGCTCTCCACCCCCTACAATGTAACCCAAATATACAAGAGATGTTTTGCCAAATTCACATTTTGACAACTTTACAAAAAGTTTCTCTCTTTGCAACACTAAAAGTATCTGCCTAACATGTTGGACATTCTCTTCCCTGGTCCTACTGAAAATAAGAATATCATCTAAGTAGACTATTACAAAATCATCAATGAATGGCCTGAATACATTGTTCATAACTCGCATAAAAGTAGCAGGTGTATTAGTAAGCCCAAATGGCATCACTAACCATTCAAACAAACCCTGTTTTGTTTTAAAAGAAATTTTCCATATATCCTGTTCAACAACTCTGATTTGATGGTAACCACTTCTTTAGTCTAACTTAGTAAAATAAACCACATGTTTTAATTGATCTAATAAATCATCAATGTGAGGAAGAGGGTAACGGTTTTTTACCGTGATCTTGTTTAAGGATCGGAAGTCCACACACATGCACCATGTGCCATATTTATTTATCACCAGGATGATAGGTGACCCACATGGAGAAGCACTTGGTTTGATGACCCCTTGTTCAATCAACTCTTGTACCTGTTTCTTTATCTCTGCATTTTCCAAAACTGATAACCTGTACATTCCAATGTTAGGAAGAGGAACATCCTTTTGCAACTGTATCTCATGTTCAACTTGTCTTTTTGGAGGTAATCCTTTCGGGACTTGAAATATATCTTTATAGTCAGAAACAATTCTAACTAAGTCATGTTTCAACTTTGTATCACAATCTTTGAAAGTATCAATTCCGACAGTTTCCTTTGCTTTTACAACCATTAATAAATATCTTTTACTGACATTTACAATTATCTTCATTTTCCCCAAGTTGATTAGTGATCGATTCAATTTCTTCTGATGAGCCCTTACAACATATTCTTTTCCATATTTAGTTAATTGATACTTATTGTCTTCACAATAGAATATTTCCTTTCTATCATATAGATATGGACTCCCCAGTACAATACCACATATATCTAGTGGAACCACATCTAACTCAACCTCATCTATACATTGTGAATTGATAGAAAACTTTAGAATACATTGTCTATTCACTTGCAACTGATTATCATTATGAATTCATCCTAAAGGATATGGTTTCTTATGAGGTTTAGTGATTAATCTCAACTTTTTAACAATTGTCTCTGATATCAAATTTACTTGTGAGACATTGTCAAACAAAGTATCAATTTTTGTTTGTTTGTAAATTACTCTTATGTGAAAAAGTTCTGTTCGTTTGATATCATCAACTTCATTATCAACTTTTAAAGACTGAATTGAAGAACTTGTACTAGCTTCATAATTTTTGCCTTTGATTCCTGTGACTATGACCTTTGTCTCATCTCTCGAATCAGACCCCAAATTTGTTTGAACTGTTGCAGTAGTCTTTGGCTTTCCTTTATTTCCGAACTTTGTTGGTTTTAATTCTGGGTGACGGATCCAACAATGATCCTCACTATGGCCTTCTTTCTTACAATGAGTGCATGTAGGTTTTTCCTTCTTCACTGTATTATTTTTCTTCCCTTTGAACTTCTCTTTACCCTTGCCTTTGAATTTTCCTTTAGTAGATTTAAATGGTTTTACAAAATCAACATTTACATTCTTGCCTCTAGATTCAATATGAGTCACTTGCACACATACCTCATCTAAGCTAGTTGGATTAAACATAATAATTGTATGTTGTAAATAGCTATGCAAACCACCTATATAATTAAGCAATGTCTCTTGAGTATCCAATGGTATTCCCAACAATAAATCTCTTTTTCGAAACTCCTATGTATAACTTTGAATAGTTTGTCCTTTTAACTGCCTAAAGTTTTGTTGGATTACTGAGAGGGGGGGTGAATTAGTAATAGAGCAACAATAATCCTTTTTAACCATATAATCCAAGTGTTATATCAATGTATCATTAACATCCAATAACCACAGAGTAAATAAGAAATGAAAAAATGAACAATCATACACATACACAATACACCAGTGTTTTACATGGAAACCCTAAGAGAGAGAAAACCACATAATGATTTATCTTATATGTCTTGAAGAATTACATTCATTGGAAGCACCAAATTCCTTTGTTTTCCAGCTGGAACTGGAAGGAGGCTCCAACCCCCTAGTTTCTCAGGCTACAACATGAGGGATGCTCCAACTCCCCAATTATCTGGCTACAACCAGAAGGAGGATACAACCCCCTATGTTCTTCGGCTACAACCGGAAGGTGGCTACAACCAACTATCCTTTCTCCGTCCAACAAACCTGAAGTAAAAGTAGAATGATGGAACCAATGTCACACTATCACTGTGAGATATACCACTGTAAACATGTACCAATAAACCTGAACCATGCATCAACCTATACCTCAACCTGTAATCAAACTGTACCATAAACAAGTGCATCAACCATGCACCAACCTGTACCAAACAATCTGTAATCAACCTG
>SNQJ01S0015119.1:65838-94849 GCA_010110895.2 Picea sitchensis | reverse complement strand
TGTGTCCATTTCAACATTTAAAAGGTTTCTTGTTTTGATGGAAAATCATGTAGATGAGGATGTTTGGCGAGAGTAGGAACACATGGCAGTCAAACCAGTGGTTTAGACCAGTCAACCTAGTAAAGAACATTGTAATAATATTTGCATTAATTAACTACTTCTGTGAATAATAACTAACCATATCATTTTAACTCTTTTTGTTATTGTAGTTAAGGTCACTCAACAACAACCTACACACTATGGAGAGTACCAAAATAGATGTATAATGCATCAGATCATGTATATTGAGTCAACACCAAGAGAGGGCCCAACAACTAAAGCAGATCTAGACATGGATGAGCCAATCAACAGATTTTTGAAAACTAAAAAACATAAAAAGAAATGATTGTATATATTATGAGAAACATGTATAATGGAAACATATTTTGATGAATTTTTTTATTAATATATGTTATTTGTTGCTACCTTCTTATGGATGTATGTTATATGTTTTGTATGTACAAAACCACATATCTGCACACACATTATTTCTTTCATTTACCTTTAAATTTTGTTTTTCTACTTTCTATGCATGAATCATACTATGCCATTCTCAATTATTTTCCAGTAGATAGATTGAGTATGAAGAATTGAGAGTGATGCGGGGGGTGGTTGAGCTTCCAACTTCATGTGGTTGTCCTTGTTCAATATAGAATAAATTATTCTTGAAACCAAGAAAATCTCATTCAGGTATTCCACTTTAGTATTTTGAGACTCGCGTACATGTCGATATGTTTGTTTATTTATTTAATTATTATTCAGTCATATAAACTCTTATTCTCAGATAATTTATGTAGGTCTTCGCAATGGAAATGAAACTAACAACTAGCCTATGTGTGATGTGGTTTTATAAACTCCTACCTCATCAAGCTCACAGATGCAGATATTTAGTACTCATGTTGTCATTTTAGTTAGTGTGCATGCACATTTGCCAAAGATTCATGTATATTTCAACCCTTTACTAAATTATGGGCACAAATCACCCTAGTATACAATATTTAGGGTTTACAACAAAGCCATATTCATGTAAATTGTAATTTTTAAATTAACAATACCATACATGGGGTTTTATTCCTAGGGCATGCATTTTTCATCATGCCATATTTTCATGCATTTTTATGCATTTTTACGTTTATGTGTTTGTTTGCACTTATAAGGAAACTTTTAACCTTTATGCACAACAAAGGGTTATTGGTTTCAAAATGAACAACTAATGTATGAATATATGTAGAATGATAAAATAGAAACTCCACAATTTGAACCACTCAATTTGGAGGTCATATGAATCTTAGGCGTGCATTTTACAGAAAGATGGTTTTACCCTCCATTTTACAAAAAGTCTTGAATCTCAGTTGAAGGTAGAAGTCCTTATTCATTTGAAAATGCACTCTGGATGATATATATAGATTTATAATTTTATTAAATTTACAAAAAAACTTAAATCACTATATTTTGAGCTAAATAGAAACATGGGCATGCATTTCCATTAGGGCACTTTCTACTGTTTTGGTCTCCCAATTTACAAAGTAGATTTTTCCTCTTTTACACAACAACTACTTTTATGTTTGCAAACACAAAAATAAATATGTATACAAGTGTAAAATTATATAATACACCATCATAAACTTGAATCGTTGAAATTGTAGGTGTGTTAATACCTAGGTGTGAATTTTTCATCATGCCTCGGTTTCATATATTTTTAATCATTTTTCCCTTTATGTATTTTTTTGCATTTACAAAGCAATTTTTAACCTTTATGCACAGAAGAGAGTTTTTGGTTTGAAAATGCACAAGTAAAGGTATGAATAGATGTAAAATGTTAAAATACAAAATCCACAAATTTAATTACTCAATTTGTATGGCATATGAGTCCTAGGCATGCATTTTATAGTAATCTAAGTTTACCCTCCATTTTACAAAAGGTCTTGAATTTGGAATCCGGGTAGAAGTCTTTTTTTATTTGAAAATGCACTTCGGATGATACAGATATATTTATCATTTTATTAAATTCACCACAAAACTTTGATCACTAAATTTGGATCTATATAGAAGCATGGGCATGCATTTCCATTAGAGCACTTTCTAGTGTTTTGGTCTCTCAATTTACAAGCTAGATTTCGCCTCTTTTACATGACAAGCACTTTTATGTTTGCAAGAACAAAAATAAATATGTAGAGAGATGTAAAATTATCTAAGACACCCTCAAAAACTTGAATCACTCAAATTTAAATTGTGTTAATACTCGGGCATGCATTTTTCATCATGCCTTGGTTTCATGCATTTTTAAGCATTTTTCCCTTTATACATTTTTTTTGCATTTACAAAGCAATTTTTAACCTTTAAGAACATAAAGATTTTTTGGTTTGAAAATGCACAAGTAAAGGTATGAATAGATGTAAAATGATAAAATAAAAAATCCATAAATTTAATCATTCAATTTGGAGGCCATATGAGTCCTAGGCCTGCATTTTATTGTAACACAATTTTATCCTCCATTTTACAAAAAATCTTGAATTTGGGTTCCATATAGAAGTCCTTTTTCATTTGAAAATGCACTATGGACGATATATATAGATTTATAATGTTATGAACTTCACCGTGAAACTTAGATCACTAAATTTGGAGCTATATAGAAGCATGGGTGTTATTTTCCATTAGGACACTTTCTATTGTATTTGGCCTCTATATTTATAAGGTTTATTTATTTAATTATTATTCAATCATATAAACTTTTATTCTCTAATGATTTATGTAGCTCTTTGTAATGGAAATGTAAATAACAAATATCCTATGTGTGATGTTTTTCTACAATCTCCTACCTCACCGAACTCTTAGACGCAAGTAGTTAGTACTCATTTTTCCATTTTAGTTAGTGTGTGTGCACAATTACCAAAGATTCATGTATATTTCAACCCTTTACTAAATCCTGGGAACAAATCACCCTAGTATACAGTCTCTAGGGTTTACAATGAATCCACGGTCCTGTAACTTGTAGCTTGTAAATTATCAACACCATACATGGATTGTTTTTCCTAGGGTGTGCATTTCTCATCATGCCACGTTTCCATGCATTTTTACGCATTTTTCCCTTTATGCATTTTTTTGCATTTACAAGGAAACTTTTAGACTTTATACACAACAGAGGGGATTTTATTTCAAAATGCACAACTAAAGTATGAATAGATGTAAAATGATAAAATCCAAACTCCACAATTTGAACCACTCAATTTGGAGTTCATATGAGACTTAGGCATGCATTTTATGGTAAGACGGTTTTACCCTTCATTTTACAAAAAGTCTTGAATCTTGTTTCAAGGTAGAAGTCCTTAGTCATTTTAAAATGCACTCTAGATGATATAAATAGATTTAGAATTTTATTAACTTCACCCCAAAAATTGGATAACTAAATTTGGAGTCATATAAAAGCACGAGCATGCATTTTCATTAGGTCACTTTCTACCATTTTGGTCTCTCAATTTACAAGGTAGACTTTGCCTCTTTTACAAAACAACCACTCTTATGTTTGAAAATGAAAAACTAAATATGTATATAGGTGTAAAATTATCTAAGACACCCTCAAAAACTTAAATCACTCAAATTTCAGGTGTATTAAAACTTGGGCATACATTTTTGTGATACCTGGTGTGCATTTATGCACACGAGCATAAATTATAGTTTAAAAGGAAAACATGTATTTCGTAAGTGTGACTATGCATTTTTAGATGTGGAGGATATAACAAGATTGAATTAGGGTATTATGAAATAACAGAAACCTTAATCCTAATCGTCTACATTATCATATATTGATAACATTGTCATCTACATCTATCTTAACCTCTTTGACTTCTTAATCTAACACATATATCTACTCCCTATGTCCATTGCATCATAAGCATGAATTTAATTGTTAAAAGACAATTTGAATTTTCTTTTGACTTTATTATACAAGTGTCATACCTCCAACCCCATGGTTCATCATCGACTACATACTAATTTTCTAACGGATTGATTCCTCCCATCTGTCCCAACCCCGACGAAATTGAAGCTTTCATGAGTCACCACTTCGATGGAAGTTTCCCACCCTGACTTTTCCAATCCGATGGATATACCACACCATATATTTGGAATAATAATGGACTGTGCCCTCTAGAGTGTCGTCAATCCGACGTAGGTGTTTGGCCATAAGGTCACAATTTTGATGGTGTTTGCGTCGACTTTCCGATGGTACTTACGTGTGCCTATGTCTCACTAATAATCGACATTGTCGATAAAATGAAGACAACTGGGTTGATGAAGGTTTCTTAGAAAAGTCCACATGGCATACGAATGCATCAAATTAATGACAACTCTATGATTGTCGCAATTGCGACAATCGAGTGCGACAAAAATCTACTTGGTAAAATCTCTCCATAGTTTCCACATGGCAGTTTTTTACGTTGGATGTTCGACAGATTGATAGGGAAATTGAGAGTGTGATGAAAGGTGTTCGGAAAAAAATGGAATTGGGTTCGTCGAAATACATACATGCATCCATCGGAACATCATAAAAAAATGTTCCAAATGTACTAGTGAATGTGTGCTTGTGTTTACCACTTGATTATATGTTAAGAGATGATAATCATAGGGTTTTCCTTTAGCTTCAAATATTTTTTATGAGTAAAATTTATATAGGTGGATATCGATGGCCACCCACCTATTCCAGGTGTCTCACATATAGATGTCATCTTGGTAGTTTCAATTTTCATCTTGGTAGTTTTTTTTTCTAGATTTTCGAGTCTTAAACTTTCGGGGCCATTTTGAGGCCCTAAACAATAGTTTTTGGGCCCGCCACAGTCACATTAAATACAAATCCAAAATGATATGGCATAATGTGTATTCCTAGGATAGACCTTTCCAACAGGCTATCGTGTGCCTAAAATAGAGATCGTATGCAAAAGTTACGACCTCGGGAAGTTCATGTACCAACTTACCCCAATGGGGCCCACATGACTTTTGGCGCTTCATCTCCTAGGGTTAGGTTTTTGGATTTCTAGGATTTTGGAATTCATTCTCGACGTAAAAATACCTTTGGATCCTCATTGTACTCATATTCTTGTGAATGAGCGCAACTGTCACATCTCTTCTCAAAGATAAGATACCACCATTCTAGCAAGCTTGTTTCGGTCTGCATTTTATAGTTTCAACATATTTATTTATTGAATAGAAGCCAAGTTTTACTGTATATATGTTATTTTTCATTGTATCTCTGTGTTCATAATATATATCTATATTCATGTTGTTCTTCTTATAAATTCAATATCAGTGGTATCAAAGAAATCTTCTCCTTGTCGTCCTTAGTGCATGTCCCCGATGAGGTCAGGGTACAAAGAGTTGCTTCTCGAGCTTGTTTCTCTTAAGGAAAAAATCTATTGTAGGCCCAAGCGACCTTCCATGGTGGGAGAAAATAAATATGAAGAGATGGGATATCCTTTCAAATTGTTTCTCAAGGAAGTCCTCATGCAATAGAGGAATGATATGATGGATAGTTTGGCGCAGATCCTTCAACGACTACCAATAGGCGATGCATATTCCTCGAGTGGAGGCGTCACCCCCTTCAAGTTACATATCAACTTTTTTATTCCTATATTTGAAGGTCAGATAGATGAAGATGTTTTATAAAAATGATTGAATCTACTAGAAGGGTATTTTTATGTCCATAACTTTTCCAATAGAGAAAAGGTTACATTTGCACTTCTCAAAGTCATCCCCCATGTCAAACATTGGTGGGAGACTTTCTGTGAGAAAAAGGAAATAGAAGAACCCTCACTATTTATATTCACACTCACTTGGGAGTCCTTCAAGGATGTTATTAAGGAAAAATACTACCTTGTTGGAAGTTATGATGACCTGTATACAAGATGGATGACACTGCAGAAGGAAAGGGACCAAATAGTACCAGAGTTCACAAATATCTTCCATAGCTTGCGCACCAAGATGGGTATCAAATATTCTGAGATACAAATGGTGCTAAAGTACCACAATGGTCTTTATAGATACATCTAGACATAAATGGATTTTCTGGACATCTCATCCTTGGGTGCGGCCTATCGATATGTCGTAAAAATCGAGCAAAATCTTAAACAAGAGACGTGGCATTTTGGTTCTGGGAACCCCTCACAACAGAAGCAGGGAAAGGGAAACCCCAAATCGTAGAAAAAAGGGCAGATCAAATATGGATAGCCTCATGACAACCATTATAGGCCAAAAACAAAGAAGGACAATGGAAAGACGAAGAAAGAGACTGGGAAGTGGTGCAACTTCCATAAGATCCCATGGCATAACACTACTAATTGCTGCTCAAAGCAGTCATTGGTGGTTGAGGCGGAAGCCTCTAAATCAGATGTGGGTTCTGACTCAGATTTAGCCAGAGGGGAGACAGATTATTGACATGGAACCCATTGCCATCGTTTCTACCACCAAGGTCCATCCCAGTGAACATGATGAACCAAAGGAAGGTGAACACCTCTTTCATTAAAAGATGTGGGTGAAGGGTACTCCACTACACTTCATCATTGATAGCAGTAGCCAGAAGAACCTCATCTCAATGAAGTCATCAAGTGGCTGGCCCTTCTGAAAATGTTGCACCTGCAACCATACACCATAGGATGGCTCCTCTAAGGAAGCGATCTTTACGTCAGCCAACAGTGTCGCCTATCCTACGAAATCAAGCCCTTCAAAAATGAGGGATTGTGTGATGTCACTCCCCTTGAAGTTTGTGATGTTCTTTTGGGAAACCTTATTTATGGAAATGTCATGTTGTATATGAGTTTAGGCCTTGCAGTGTTATTATTACTTTGGATAGGAAATTGTACAAGATACCCGAGGTATTCCCACCTACTACCATTTCCTTATCTTTTCCAAGCAATGCAGGAAGGTCATCTCTCAAACCGGGAAGTTTGTGTTCTGCGTGATTCACTCTCAAAGTGAGAGGAATGTTGCAGCCACATCCATGGCCTCCACGACCAAAATCTCCATGGAGAAGAAGAAATTGGATAAGTTCGTGGAAGAATACAAAGACATCTTCTCCTCACCCACTGGGGTACCTCTACACTGTCAGGTCAATCATTCAATAGATTTGACCCCCAACGCACTGCTACAGAATGGACCAGTCTATCACCTCTCTCTATTAGAAAATGAGGAGATCAAGTGTCAGATCCAAGAAATACTCCAAAAGTGGAACATATGGCGTATATCATTACTATGTGGAAGCCCAATCATTCTTGTGAAAAAGAAAGACAGGACCTAGTGACTCTGGATCGATTATCGGGCCCTAAATAAAATCATAGTTTGGAATCGGTACCTAATTCCCCGAATAGACGATCTCCTTGACCAGCTCAAAGGGGCCAAATACTTCAATAATATTGATCTTAATTTTGGCTACCATCAGGTCCCAATGGAGAAGACATATGTATGGAAAACCTCCCTCAAGTCCAAATAAGGTCTTTTTGAATGGTTGGTCATGCCCTTTGGTTTGACGAATTCCCCAACAACTTTCATGAGGATGATGGACGATATCTTATGGACTTTCACCAATTATTTTTTGGTGGTGTATCTGGATGATATCCTCATATAAAACAAGAATTGGGCAGAACAGTGGCAGCATATTCAATAGGTTCTGCACACTCTGTGGCAACACAACCTATATGCAAATTTGGAAAAATTCTCCTTCAACATGGATAGGGTCCAATACCTAGGCTACATTTTTTATGAGCATGGAGTGAAAGTGGATCCAACCAACATCCAGGTCATTCATGATTGGCCAACCCCAACCACACTCACCAAGATTCAGATCTTTTTAGGCCTTGCCAATTTCTATCGAAGGTTTGTGTTGGGATTCTTCCATATTGCATGGACCCTCAGCCAAGTAACTAGGGACGGTGGTAAGGAAAAGTTATTGTGGGTACTATCATAACAACAAGAATTCACTTATTTGAAGAAACTCTTTTTCTCAACCCCAGTGATCTCATTACCTGACCTACAACAACCCTTTGAGATCGAGACAGATCCTTTAGAATATGTTGTGGGAATATTTCTCACTCATCACGAGCACCCCGTGGCCTATCATAGTGAGACACTATCATATGTCTTCTATAAGTACCCCACTTGCGACAAAGAAATGTACTCCATTGTGAAATCCTACCACTAGTGGAGGCATTACATTCTCGAGAAGGAGACAATCATCCACACCAATCATAAGACATTATAGTTCATGCAGACACAGGTAAAATTGTAGATTGGCCGCCATCGGAAGTGGTCCACATACTTGCATTAGTTCGATCTCAACATCAAGTATAATACATGAAGCACCAACTTCTCTCTTTATTTCCTCATCTGCCCACCAGTTGCACCACTCACCATGGTGCTAAATTTCATTGACCACGAGACCTTTGGATGGCCCCAACTCTATGAGAGAGATCTTCACTTCGTCGCCACCTACTAGATGTTGGGTGCAAACACAACTGTCACTAATTTCCATATTCAGGATGGGTTGTTGTGCCATATGGGACATCTCTATGTTCCATCAATCAAGCGATAAAAGATGATTTGGGAATCCCAATACAGTCATGTGTTAGGACACTTCGGTGTAGAAAATACAATGGTAGTGTTGAACAACATTTCTATTGGTCGAAACTTCGACAAAATATTATCAAGTATAGCAGGTGTTGCATTGCCTGCACCATTTCCAAAGCGGCCATTAAGAACAATGAATGTACACCCCTCTCCCTACTCCTGAAAGGCCGTGGGAATCCATCTCTATGGACTACATGTCAAGCCTTCCATCAACCAAGCGAGGAAATGAATATTTTTTTATGGTTGTTGGTAATTTTTCTAAAATGGTGATTTTGGCCTCCTACAAGAAGAGCAGCACAACAAAGGCCACTGTCAAGATATTATTCGAATGAGTGTGGGTACATTTTCGGATACCACAAACCATCATCTCAAATCAGGACAATCGGATCCTCATCACATTTTGGTCTATCCTCTGGTCATTGTTGAACACGAATCTCACCAAATACACTTCCTTCCACCCCCAGACGGATGGCCAAACTTAGTTCATCAATTGGATGATCGTGCATATCTTGTGCATGTACAATTCCAAGAATACTCGTACATGGGATGAGAGTCTTCCCTATGTTCAACACAACTACAAAAGATCCATACATAGCTCAATCGAAGACAACCCCTTTCAGGTGGGGTTGGGATTTCAACCATTGGGTCCCATGGATGTTGTGTTACCCCTTGTGGCCACCCAGGAAGACTCATCCCATGCTCAAACTGAAGCCAAAAAATCTACTGAGTTCATTGAGCATATCTAGCACATCTACCAATAGGTTCAAGATATTTTGCAGAATTCTAGTGCCAAGTACAAGCAGCGCCATGATCAATGCCAGGTGCCACACAAGTTTCAAGTGGGAGATAAAGTTTGGTTGCACTTGTAGAAAGAATGCCTTATAGGACCCCATCGGAAGTTTCGCCCACTTCGCTA
Source organism: Picea sitchensis (assembly GCA_010110895.2). NCBI lineage: Eukaryota > Viridiplantae > Streptophyta > Pinopsida > Pinales > Pinaceae > Picea > Picea sitchensis. The sequence continues at coordinate 85,284 of SNQJ01S0015119.1, read as the reverse complement.
TGGACCTTATACCATCACCATGAGTGTGGGTGAAAATGATTTTGAGCTCAACATTCCCCTCTTCCTTGGCTTGCACCTAATGTTTAATGTGGACCTCCTTCGACCATACTTTCCACCATTATTGGACACCTCATAGGTAGTAGAACAATTGACACTGACACTGAAAGAGCTCAAACCTGACTACATGGAACATGCATCCACTAATCATATCATGGACACACAGGTCAAGGGAACTCACCAATAGAAGTTTCATATTTATCGTGTTGTTAAAGAAGGGAAACTCCTATACCAAGGCAAGTAGCTCACCTAGGGCCAAATTCAATAGACATTTCCTCATCTGATGGGGGAACTCAACGCAATGGACACCATTTCTTCCTAAGGGGGGAGGATTGATCCAGGTGGATATTGGTGGCCACCCACCTATTCCAATTAGATCACATATAGATGTCATCTTGGTAATTTCAGTTTTCATCTTGGTCGTTTGTTTTCTAGCAATTCGGGTCCTAAACTTTCAGGGTCGTTTTGAGGCCCTAAACAACATCTTTTGGTCCCACCACAGTCACACTATAAACAAAGTTAGAGTGTGACAACATAATGTGTTGTTGGCCCTTGACCAAGTTTTGAGGATCCTTGGTCATGTATGACCTACTTTTGGGACTTCGACAGGCTGTCGAAGGCGGAGCACAAGTCGAAGCGGAGATCCTGAGATCTCAGCCCCTTTTTAAGGATTTTTAGGTTTTGGGATATGTAACAGGTATGGGGATGTGGCCCATGGGTTTACCCATGTTTAGGCCTCTTTTGTAATGTATAAATATAAAGCTATGCGATGTAAGTAAAAGGGGGGGGGTGTATGTGATGCTAAGTGCAAATGCACAAGTCTGTGATACCAAGTGCTAAGTGCAAGTGACTGTAAGAGATTGAGTAGAAGCTTTGTGTTGTAACCTAGCTCGAAGAAGGAGGATCTGGCAGAGTGCGTGCATATCTCCTGTCCTATGTGGAGTAGTATTTTGTGGATCTATGCATGTAGAAGATTGACAGAAGATAATAAAAGAGAAGAAGAGTTGGTGGACGTAGCCCCAGACATGGGGTGAACCACATATATCCTCTGTTTCTATGCTTTTGCGATGTATTTATGTGTTTATGTGTTTACTTTCTTAAGTTATTTGATATAAATGAATGATAGATAGATATGTTGATGCTTTGTGCTTAATAATATGAATGAATGCTAGATATAACCTATGTGAATGTGCTTAGTGCTTGAATATGCTAGATCTAGGTGAATACTATGATGCTCTGTAATTAGGGTTTTATATGCAAAGTGGATACTGGTTAAATATTGATGAACTGTAATTGCTAAGTTCTTTGTTAGGTGTTTTAATCACAGATCGGTGTCCCAGCTAATGTTGCAGACATATGAGTCATGCAACCACCCCTGCCTCTACCTCAGGTGAGGCTTCATCTACTTTGCAGGTGTTGCCTAAAGGGCTAGTCGTTAGGGTTTTGTTAGTGCGCTCTTGAGCATTGAACCCTAGGTCTTCCCCTGTGCCAAGAAATGGTTATATTTCCAGGACCTGAAACTGTGATTGCTAGGAACTGAAAAAAAGAAAAAGAGAAGTTCAATGCGTAGATTTGTTGCCCTAGTGCACAATATTCTACTTGACTTGTGAAGCTCTATGCTAAGAAGATAAGTTAGATCTGAAGGCTTTGTGCTTTTTTAAAGGTAAGAACAGTTAAAAGTTTTGATTGAAAAAGGTAATATAAGTGGAAATTTTTGTTTCAAAAGTATGGATCTAGGTATGTTTGATAAATTTTGTCCTAGCTTGAAAAGTAGGGCACAACTAGATGAAATAATGTTTGATACGAGTAGATCTGATAGAAATAATGAAATATATGTTATTCCTATGCATAGAAATAATGTTTGGACTATCAAATGGATGCAAGAACCTAGAAAGAATTTTTTGCAGGTTAGCTACTATGATCCTAGTGTGCAGTACAAGAAAGGTTGGGGATCATTTCAAAGAAAAAAGAGATTAACTCTTTGTTATAATTGTAGAATACCGAGTCATCTTGCTAAGGAATGCCCTAGTAGAAGACTTAGTTGTCTTTGTTGTCAAGCTATGGATCATGAAGTTTTGGATTTCCCTAGAATGATTGCTAAGGTTGAAAGAATGAATATGAGACAAGAAAACCCTCAGGAAGATCAAGAAACTAAGACCACGATAGAGCCCCAGAAAGAATCAGAGAATGTATTACTGCAAATGAAAGAAACCCTGAATGATCACCGAAATATCAACTTATTAGATATCTTCAAAGAAAAAGAGTGCATAGAAACACAAATATGAGACTTTGACATAGACTGTGTTCTAGATGAGGAAACACATGTGAATATTATGACAAAAAGAACCTGGGAAATTTTAGGAAAGCCTGTTATGATTCCTTCATTAGGAGGAATAGGATTATTTAGAGGAAAGTTGATAACCCTATGTGGAAGACTCACCCAGATATTTATGAGTGGTCATGGAACTACGACAGAGGAAGATTTTGAGGTTGTTAAATTTATTGAGAACAACGCCCCATTTGCTATGTTATTAGGAAAACCCTGGATTGAGAGAAATCAGACCAGAAGAAAAGAAGAGGAAGTTTTAGAACAAGAGAATAAAGAATTAAAATATTTCATGACTCAAAGGATAACGCACTTGATTGAAGAATAGGAGAACAGATCAAAGCTATTTAAAACCAGAAACTTGGATGTCTAAGTTGAAACAACACAAGAAGACTCACAGAAGAATCAAGCACCTACCCCAGAAAGAGAAGAAGTATTTCCCTTGAACCTTAAGAAAGAATCTCACCATCGCAAAGTTATTATGCCAAGAGGAGATAAGAATCATAATGGGAAGAGGAACCCAGTAACACATATCACAGGGGAAAAGGCTAGAAATCTCAGTAAGATGTAGTGAGGCTAGAGAAAATGCAGGAGGTTCCCGAGGGAACTTCGCAGAAGGAAGGTTTGAAAAACTAGAACTTCGTCGGGATATCAGAATAGCATAACATGGAACTTTGCCATGGTGGAGCGATATAGTCGTTGAAAGCATTATAGCCATTAGCCCGATGCCCCAAATGGTTAGAACATCATTTATGACTAGAAATATCACCATCAGACCATTGGGACCGCATCATAATGGACAGAACTACATTGATGAAGGCCTCTTGTCCGTTGGAGAAGATCTGTTACATCACTGTCTACTTATTCCGTCGACTGTTTCACCGAGAACACTTTTAAGAATTGTATTCGAGCCAACAAGAGAACTCATTTCTACCATGTTGTGTTTATTGAGATTGACACCTATTCCATTTCTTTGAGCATTCATTCATCCACCTGAGTTATCCGATATGAGTGTGTATGTCAGACGAACTCAACGTTGCAGAGAAATTTGTCAAATAATTTCTAATCGACCTTATGGAAGAGAGAGTGATGTGCATATGATTTCAAGCTTCATCGACGCAAGGAGTGCAAGCCTCCCCATCAACTGCTCGTGGATCTAGACCATCTCACGTTACAGATGAGAAAATAACCAAGCATAGAGATGACTTAGTGAATACGAAGTTAATCCCGTCCGTTATGCCCGATTACATCCCACCTCTAGTTGGCATGGTGAATCATGACAGTGTCCCGAGGGACTTGGACTACACAATCATCACGGCGTACCTCTCGAAGGGGATACATGTAGTCAGACCACAGTTGGAGAGGGTTCCAACCTTAAACATCAGTGACTATAATCTAGGGGACCGCAAGCCCTACGACAAGCTCTCACCTCACAAGTACTTGACTAAGATGAAGGGAAATAGATCAAAGATCATTCCCCAGCCATGGACCATGAACATCGTGCAGTCCACTATCCTTAACGTCATCAAAATTCCACACTTTGGAAGGCACTAGGAGGTTAACGCGTGCGTTAAGCTCCTATTGTCGTGCTTCCACGATGGTTATTTATGGTTAGACGGGTGTATTATCGTCGATCCGGCATTGATCCATATGATCACTGGATTGAGCATGCAGGGATCTGATCCACAGGACTTCTACCCAAGGAAGGTTGTAGATCGCACCCTCGCATAGAGGATTAAATACATCTATGGCGATGTAGCGAAGGGGACACGAGGATACAAGGTAGCCTCCATTCATAATGGTGCAGTGCACCTTGCTTTCCAGGTTATTTCTGGTAAGCTAGTCTGAAAGAATAGACCCACGCAGGTCACAGGGTTTGTGGTTGACCTCGTAGGAAAGTGAGTGGAGGGATTACAGATGAACTCGCTGAATTACTTAGTCAACCAGCTAGAAGTCAATTTTCGCGAAGCTCAAGATCAAGGCTACGATTTCCACTTTAGATGGTTGCTGATCCTCATCATTTTTACAACTTGGGAGATGTCGGAAGGTGTGACCTTACCATACATTGAGTCGTTTGAACCACTTGCTGTGAATTTCACCACGCTCTGGTACTTGAGAGACATGGGAAAACAGTGGCAGTTGAACGCAATATTCCATACCTACTACCTATAGCTAAAAAGGGCTATCGAATCATTCCCCCGGATGACGTTCAACACTCTGGAGAGGTTCAGACCCCTTATGAAGTTTCATGCAGATAGGAATTTCATATATATCACTGCACGCCCAGATGAAAATAAAGAAGATCTCCAGTCATACTATAAGCTCACCGAGGAGGACCTGGAAGAAATCACTAAGGAATGGATTTCATAGTTCCTTATACCAGTCGCTAAAGTAGAGTTTTCTGACCCAAACCTCATTGGAAGCCCGGAAGTTACCAGCGAGGATTATAATGCACCCATCAGTATCAGAAGGAAGAAGAAAGAAGTTGTACATTAACTGAGCAATGCCTCAGAAGAGACTGCCTCAGATTCACCTAGCAGAGGAGGAGGTGACAAAGTGGAAAAAGAGGAGAAAGAAGAAAAATAAGGGGAAGAAGATAAGCAGGAACAAGGTGAAGTAACCCCGCCACGGAACCCCCTTGATGACACAGATCCATCAAAGAAAAGGAAGGTTTCCCACATGAAATCTACATCGCGGAAGAAATCCAAAGCAAGAAAGTCGAACCTTTAGAGTGTACTCACGGTCGATGACTTCGATTTCATCATCGCAACCGTATCAGACACTTCACAGGACATTTTGCAGAACAACAAATCCAAGCAAGAATCCTTGTATGAGAGAATCACAACAGAGCTGAGAGGGGTACACCAGGCCCTTCACTCTAGAACCAAAGTTGGGAGATGAGCCTGCCCAACTCCGCAGACTAGCTGATGCGACCGAAGCCTGCCTTCTTCGAGCACAATAAGAGAAATAACAAGCCATAGAGGCCCTAAAGCAAGCACAAGAGGAAAGAGTAGTGTCGAGCTGCGCATTAGGAGAAGGCTACCTTCCAAATTAAGTTTGAAGAAGATAGAGCACAAATCCAACAGAAGAAAGAGTTGTTTCTCATAAAGCAAGTTGGAATAAGAGAAGCAGTCAACAGAGTACTTCGCTCTGTGACAGGCTTAGAGAAAAAGGAGGAAGACCTAGTGGAACAACAAGTAGCACAACTTGATGAAGTTATCCAACAACTTCAATAGATAATTGCATATCTGGAGCTGTGTACAGTGCCCAACACTCCACAGGATGTGTGAGATCAAAGAGAAGCAAATGATCGAAGAACAATTGAGAGAATCAAGGCCCTCACCATGGAATGAATAGCTAAGTGATCACAGTTCCCAGACTTATGAGCGACTCACTGAGGATCCTGAACTGAAGGCACTAGAGTCACAACTCCATGAGACAAAGAAGCAAGCATAAACAGTATAGGCACATTTGAAGGCCCTGTCCGCAGTTGAAAGGATGAAGTGATCCCAAGAATAGTGCACTGCTCAACAACAGGTCCACACCATTCAGAGCAGAGTAATGGAAGTGAATTAAATGTCTCCTATCCTATGTGTATTATGATTTTGTGGCTCTGTGCATGTAGAAGATTAACAGAAGATAATATAAGAGAAGGAGAGTTGGTGGACGTAGCCCCAGGCCGGGGGTGAACCACGTATATCATGTGTTGCTATGCTTTGTGCGATGTATTGATGTGTTTATGTGTTTACTTGCTTAAGTGATTTGATATAAATGAATGATAGATAGATCTGTTGATTCTTTGTGATTAATAATATGAATGAATGCTAGATCTAACCTATGTGAATGTGCTTAGTGCTTGAATATGCTAGATCTGGGTGAATACTGCGACGCTCTATAATTAGGGTTTTATCTGGGAAGTAGATACTAGTTAAATACTGATGAACTGTAACTGCTAAGTTCTTTGTTAAGGTGTTTTAATCACAGATCGTTGTCCCAGCTAAGGTTGCAGATATCTGAGTCCTGCAACCACCCCTACCTCTACCTCGGGTGAGACTTCATCTTCTTCGCAGGTGTTGTCGAAAGGGCTGGTAGTTATGGTTTTGTTGGTGCGCTCTTGAGTGTTGAACCCTGGGTCTTCCCCTATGCCAACATGCGTAGTCCTCGGATAGACCTTTCCAATAGGCTATCATGCACCTAAAACAGAGATCGTATGCAAAATTTACAACCCTTGGAAGTTGATGTACCAACTTACTCCAACGGGGCCCACATGACTTTTGGTGCTTCATCTGCTAGGGTTGGGTTTTTGGATGTATAGGGTTTTTCAATTCATGTTTTATGTAAAAATTCCCTTGGAGCCTCATTGTACTCATCTTCTTGCGAATAAGTGCAACCGTTACATCTCTTCTCAAAGACAAGCCACTGCCATTCTAGAAATCTTGTTTCAGTCTGCATTTTATAGTTTCAACATATTTCTTTATTGAATAGAATTCAATCTTTACTATATCTCTATTATTTTTCATTGTATCTATGTGTTCATAATATATATCTGTATTCATTTTGTTTTTCTTATAAAATCCATATGAAAAAACACAAAAATTTCATATTTAGATCATGAGAATACCATTCAAGAGAGATATTGATCAGAAGAGAGAAACATGTCTTGGATGTTTCCACTTGGGAAAAAGATATTATATACAATAAAAACCAAGCAAGTGTTAGAAACAATTATTAAAATGTATAAGCATTAACCAAACAAGAATTTGCAATATGGATGGTGAATCCTTCTAGGGTTTCACAAGTTATCATCTATGTTGGTACTTTTCATTAGGGTTTTAGTTCAAGCAATAACATTTTTGGCACCATTGTCGGGGATAAAGTCCATCTCTTGGTTATTGTTGGGTTTATTCTTGTATGTGTATCTCAATGAAATTGTTGTGAATGTTAATATTGATTGTCTCATCTAGTGACTCCAATTAAAGAAAACGTAACAAAGAGATACTCTACAAGAATCAATTCCCAAGGTATTGTTCATATTGTGCCTCGACCTGAGCTTTATTATAGAACAGGAAGATATAGGCATAAGACAAGAGAATTAAATAATAAAATAGGACTTGATTATGTGCAATATATAAGAAGATTATTGTTGATAATTTGTTTTTCCTAAATAAAAATCAAACGGTTTCTCCTTGGTTGGCTAATTGTTATAAACCATTTGATTTATCTAACATTGCAGTTCAACCTCGTGATTTACCTACTTCATTGGAAAAAATTCCTATGTTTCATGGTGTTAGTGTTGTTAGTGCTAAAGAACATTAGGATGCATTTATGGTTTCTGTTAGAAATATTTTAATTTCTCATCTTTATGTTCTTTTTAAAGGTTTTTCTATATCATTGAAGAGAGATGCTAGAAATTGGTTTCTTGGATTGCTTGACAATAGCATAAATTCTCTTTATGCTTGTATAAATTTGTTCTTTGATAGATGATTGGAAATAAAAGATAGTAGGTTTATTTTAAATTATTTAACTAATGTGAAAAGAAATAAAAATGATATTGTGGATGAATTTAATCTTAGATTTGATAAAAAATTCCAAGACATCCCTCAGACCCATCAACATATGCCAACCACCATCATGTTGTATTACTTGAACTCTTTCCAAGGTCACTTCAATTTATTTCTCAATGAATCCAAGCCTAATCATCTAATGGATGCAAAGAAAAAGGCCAAAATTTTGGATGTCAATTGGGTTTGGTCAAGAAAGTAGGATATCCCAAATCCTCCTAGAATTTGAGTCGATCCTAAGCCCAAATATATTCATACTGTTGAGCCTACCCCTAATCCTCTCACTACCATATTGGTGGGAATGAAGAGAATGGAATAATATTTCACCAAACATTTCAATGGCCCTTTGTAATTCTATGGAATTGTCCTTAACTACTTGCATATTCTCTTGGTACAAGTGGAACTTCTTTCTTCCATCAAACACATTGTTGCAAGACTCGTCTGAGTAGCCCTCGTTACCTTCAGGATTTGTCTTTGTTGAATTAATATATATGGCACAAGTATTTTCATCATGGAAACTATCATGATCATGACAATAATAAGGAGAATAATGAAAAAGAATGTTGGTTATCTCCAATGAGGTAGTCCAATGAAAAGAGGGAGTTGATCATACAATTTTGAATGAATAAGTTGAATTGGATGCTCAAGGATTTTTTAGAAATACAAATGTCCTCATGTAGTATCCATGTTTTACTAAAATTCTTCAATATGGTCAATCAAAATATGGAAACACAATGCATACCTTGTATCAATATTGAAGGTGGAGTCACCAAGATGAGTTTTCTTAAAAGATCTTTCACAATTGATGGATGTGCTCACCACTACATATAGAAAAGTCTTCAAAAATTGTAAGGAACAAGGGATTTCTCCCTTCATGGATTTTCCATGTGAGAAGGATATCTTCAATAAAACACTCTCACAGTTTTTCATCTTCAAATTTCCCATGAGAATGGGATTTATCCCTAACAATGGCACCAAAGTGTTACCCCTCAAATTGTACTTAATGATAAAATCCCTACTTCAAAAAATACAAATCAAGTTAAAATGTTAAGACAATCACCACTATCACCTTATTAACCTATCCTCTTCATATCATGTTTACTCTCCTGTAGCTCAAGAGGGGTATCCCTAATAGGATTACTAAGACCAAACAATGAGGAAAAATGTGATGTAGAAAGTGGCCTTAGTAAAATTTATTTTGGGGGGTTTTAGGGTTTTAAAATAAGTGATGGAAGGAGATAGATATTAGTGCCAAATCCAACTAGGAAAATGGAGACAAGGTGAATCAAATGGAAATTATACCAAGAATAAACCCTTCAAGGAGTTGGTTTATTTCGTTCAAGGATTAGGGATTTGAGATTAGATAAAAGAATAAGAGCTAACCCTCCTCAAGGATATCAACAAGGTCCTTTGGAGCTTTGTAGTAAATATAATCAATCTGTAGGATCAGGTGTGGAGGTACCTCAGAGTGATCCTTCAATGAGTAACCCTTTTAATCTAAAGTTGGACATAACAAGTTTTATGATTAATGATAAATTACATGTTCCCATTGTTGAATTAGAAAATATTCCTTCTATAAGAGATAAAATTAAAGAAGTATTAGGGTTGGAGATGATGAGTCAATCAATCCAACCATTTTTCATATCTTTGGTAGTGGATGACTTGCTATTGCACAAGTTTATGTTGGATTCTAGAGTCTTAACTAATGTGATGTCCCTTACATTAATGAACATATTAGAATTAAAAACCACAAGAATGTGTAGAAACATATTTGTGATTCATTTGAGAGAAGTAAAATTTTGTGGCTTGATCAAGAACCTACATGTCAGTTTAGTAACTTTTTAGGACATTTCTCTTACTATGGATTTGGTTTTTATTGATGTTCCAAATGCTTGGGTAATGCTTTTATCTCATAAGTGGGATGTTGATATTTGAGGTATCATCCAAATGTATCTATGGTATGCCATTATTCCCTCTTATGAAAATACCTTTGTGATCTTGCATCATGAACTAGTGAGAAAATATCATGTACAAGACCCCCATGATCCTATGAATGAATTGGTTTGTTATGAGGAAGTATTAAGATTCTATGTTGTTTTATCAACCAAAGTGACTCCTCGAGAAAGAATCAAAATTTATTTGAAAGAAGAAGGAATTGAATGTCTAAGAAATAATGAGATTTTCTTTGGCCCTGTACCTTTGGAGGAGATATGTGATAGACATGACATGTACAGGGAAAAGAAAGAAATAGTTAAGCATTATTAGTACATGGAAATCAATGTTGGATGTCCTAATGATATTAATCTTGTGAAGATTGAAAAAGGAAATTTAGGTGAAGAAAGGAGAGAGATTGAATTCCTTCATTTGTTTATATGATAGTTTGAAAGGTATCCAAGACGATGCAATCCAACAAACCATTGACAAGGTGGTCATTTAATTTTTGAAAAATAAAAATATCACCATTCCTTTTGGAGGGCCAACAAATATCATCATTGGAAATTCCAAAGTTTTTTTTTCTTTAGATGCATCAACCTTTTTCTTTTACTCTAGTGCAACCCATCCCACCCCTCCAAATCTTTCCCTCAAGGAAATTATTTTCCGAAATAAAGTAATAATAAGATAATGGAGGATAACAAGAAAAATTGGGATAGAAAGATTAAGTATGATCTATTGGTTAACAACATCAATCCAACTATAAATCTTGACAAAAATCAAAGACACACCTTTGATCATCTAGCAAAGAATTAAGAAAAGATAAGTATAAAGTTTGACAAGAAGGCTCTCCAAAAGAATTTATCGGAATGTTTTCTTGTTCTCATGCGGAACAAAAGAAATAGAAAAATAAAGTAAACATGGTAAGTTTGAAATTCTTTGGTTGGGTCCTTACAAAATTGAAGATTTTTCGGGTAATAATTTTTTATATCTTATTCATATGGATGGCGAGAAATTTCCATTTCCCATGAATGAGAAAGTTCTAAAAATGTATATGAATGTAATATCTAATTCCATGGGACATCCTTATACATTAGTAAGTGTCTTAGTCTTTCTTACTTGTGGTTTCATTTTATTGATTTCTAAATTTTCATTTTGTTTTAGAATAAAAGTAAAATGTTACTTACATGTACATATTTTTCTCTGAGATGTGGTACTAATAACATGTTATTGGATATATTTCATTTACACATGGATTTATTTCTCTTTTAGGGAAGGAGAAAAGGAACTTGTGTCTTCACCTTCCCCTGTATTTGAAATCCATTGGTCGAAATGTTTTAGGTCTACAAGTTTTGTAGATTCTAGAGTTCTTATGCACTCTCAAGATGAGCACATGTCCCCAAGTTAGAGCCAGTTGTTACACCTCATATTCACTTCCATGTACCCTGCATATTTTTGCTAGATGTGGACCATCATATGAGAAAATTATGTGACTCATTGTATCATGATGAGACAAAAGTGTGGTTGTATTTGTACTCATGTATTGTATTAGACCATGATTATATGTTCTATGTATTGGTGGGGAGGCTACGTAGTATCTCCGGACCCCTTGCGGTCGGTAATGGTCCATCCTTTTAGTCCATGTTTCAAGATAGGAATTATTCTTATGGATCTGGATGAATTCCCCTTGATGTTGGTTACTCTTCATTATGCCATTCATTTATTATCTGGGTAGGTGTGAGACCATATTAAGGTGGATATACTCAAACACATGATCTAGGGGAGATACTAATCTCTCTCACTCTTTTGTATATTATGTGCAAGTGTTTCTATTGTTGTAAAATTTGTTTCGCCTATGTATAGTTGTTGATGTTCAGATTGGTCACAATCCCTACAACAATCTCACAAGGATAAAATCCCCCTGCGCTTTTATAGAGGTGGTACTTCTATGTAATTGTCCAAAATATGTAGCTTGATATTCTTAGATTGGACTTCCAAATGGGAGAATGCTAAACATCAAACCCCAAATATGTATTGCTTTGTTAAGATATGAAATGGTTCTTGATAATCAGATTTATTCTTCAATGGAACAAATAGCTTATTAACCATAAAAATGTGAAGAAAGGATTCAATATCATATTAAATATATGATCAACTTCATTATAACATCCCTATGAAACACATGCAAGTTGAAAATGCATCCATATTTTCTCACAAGAAAAATAATGAAATGGTGTTGATCATTTCAAAGAAATTTAAATGAGTATTGCATTCAAAACTGAAAATAATTTCATAGGAACACTCCAAAAATATCACACTCAGAAATCCCAAGGTCCGAGAAATCATTAAAATTATACCCCAAAATGTTTTCTTTTTTAGTTTATTACATGAAATATATTTCTCACTACAAAACATCCAGTAAACCAATTGACTAGTGCTTCAGAAATAAAGCTTTCCAAACACAAGGACTAAATCTCCATGAATCATTTAGACAATTATCGATTGCATTTATTAGCAATATAGATGGCTCAAAAATACTCATATGATCTATTAATCATAGGCCTGGATGAATACAAGAAAAACACTCAAGAACTCAGCCTTATGCTTAGTTCAAAAATACAAGCATAAATCCTTTTGAAAGTTAGTGTAGATGAAGAAGAAGAAAGAAAAATGGAGATCTTTGTTTGTTGATCAAAGACCTGAATACAGACTGATGACCAAACATTTTCTATTCTTATATTCCAACCCTTTCTTTGATGGTACTCTCTCTTTTAAAATATGCTTCTAATGCCTCTTGAAGTAGTTAGGGTTTTGTCCTTCTAGAAATTTCCACATGCGTCCTTTTTGGAATAAATCACTTTAATTAATGATTTATTGAATTCTCATTGATGAATTTATTTCATTGAAATTTGTGCCTTGAAGTGGGGCTCAGTGTTTGAGCATGATAAATGTCTTCTCAACCATGAAAATCATTTTAGGAGCAATATGTTGGATTACTGAGAGGGGGGGGTGAATCACTAATAGAGCAATTTAATCCTTTTTCACCATAAAATGCAAGTGTTATATCAATGTAGCATTATCATCCAATAGTTGGAGAGTAAATAAACAATGAACAAATGAGAAATCACACACATACACAGTACACCAGTGTTTTACGTGGAAACCCAAAGTGGGAAAAATACACATAAGGCGTTTTCTTATATGTCTTTAAGAATTACATTAATTGGAAGCACCAACTTCCTTTGTTTTCTAGCTGCAACTAGAAGGAGGCTCCAACCCCCTAGTTTCTTAGGCTACAGCCCGAGGGAAGATCCAAATCCCCAATTCTATGGCTACAACCAGAAGGAGGCTACAACCCCCTATTTTCTCCAGCTACAACCGGAAGGTGGCTGCAACTACCTATCCTTGCCCCGTCCAACCGCCCTGACGTAGAAGTAGAATGATGGAGCCACTGTCACACTATCACTGTGATATATACTGTTGTAAACCTATACCAATCAACTTGTAATCAACCTATAACAACATGTACCAATAACCTGTGCCAACATGTAACATACATCAACCTATACCATAAACAAATGCATCAACCGTGCACCAAACCTGTACAAATAACCTATCACAATAACCTGTCCAAACAACCTGTAATCAACCTGTACCATAAACAAGTGCATCAACCATGCACCAACCTATACGTCAACCTATACCATCAACGAGTGCATCAACCATGCACCAAATATCTACCAACCATGCATCAAATACACATAAACTATGACTCATCAAGATGTACCTACACTATCAACTATACACCTCATGTATGTGCTAACTCATCAACTAATTATCTCAACCATGTACCCAACATGTACCTCAACCAAAAGCCTTTATCAATTTCATCATCCAAATCTGATATGATCACATATACCTCAAACACTATACCACAAGTTTGTACCTCAAACCATGTGCTAGAACCTCACTGTTATACAACCTCTATATGTACCAATAACTTCAGCAACATACCTCAACCAAAATCCCTCAAACATGAACCAATACTAAACTTCAGTATATCTGCCTCAAATCAACTCTACAACAAGCCATAAACTCTCAAGAGGGAATCCAACATATTTACAAGGAAAACCCTCAACTTGATTCATAAATTCAACACTACACATATGAGAACCGTACCTTTTTTTTCTTGTAGTGTTTTGTTGTCGCGGTTTTACTGCTGCGAATCCACTGTCGCGATTTTTCTTTCGTGATTTTTCTGCCACACTTTTCTGCTATGGATTTTTTGCCCCCAATGTTCTTGCCACACTTTTCCTGCTGCAATTTTTCTACTGCACTTTTTCTTCTGCACTTTTCCTGCCGCACTTTTTCTTCCGCACTTTTCCTGCCGCACTTTTCCTGTCGCACTTTTTCTGCAACAGTTTTTCTACCGCACGTTTTCTGCCGCACTTTTCCCGATGCACTTTTTCTTCCGTTGTTTTCTTGCTGCACTTTTTTTGCCACACTTTTTCTGCCGCAGTTTTCCTACCGCATTTTTTCCTGACACACTTTTTCTGTTGCACTTTTTATGCCGCAGTTTTTCTGCTGCAATATTTCTCTATCAATAATACCTTCCCAAATAACCTTTCACAAAAATAGATATTCAATGATATTAAATGATATTCAAGTGTGTTTAAATGAGAGAGCCTTACCTCTTATTTATACTTTCATGTATCATCCTCAAGGGGTTACCTTTTAACCATCTTAACCCACTTTCCTTATTTTAGGGTTAACCCACTTATAACCACTTTTCCACTTGACTTAACCAATTTCCATAATTAGTAAGTTCTCCATTAATTTTATTGTTTAAATAATTTCTTTACATCCTATTTGACTTAAGTACACTCATCACTTCACTTTATTATTTAAATAATTTCTTCTTTGCAAACACTTTGACTACTTTGACCTTTTGGGGCTTCTAGATGACTCGTGAGGGTTCTCCAACTTCACAAGGCCATAACTCTATAACCGTGAGGAATTATGTGACATTCTACAAACCACCGAAAATGGCATGACATGTACTATCCATATAGAATATTTTTACTTGCAAATATATCAAAACTCATACCATTATCCATCAAACAAACTTGGGTCCATTACCCAAACCTTTGTGCTACCGAAATTTTCTACTGGACTTTCTTCAAGGTTTGACATCAATGAAAACCAACCCAATTAATCAACAATCTCAACCTTTGGCATTGATGGAAACACTTTGATGCAATACTGAATTGATATCACTCATGCTCCCCTTGTGACCATCACTCCCCTTGAAACCATGCCTCTGTGCTCTTTCTCTAAGCATTTACCTTTGCATATGATAAATCTCTCCCCCTTTTTCATCAATGGCAAAGGTATATTTCCATCCGGGTCTACTCCCCCTAACTGAACTATACTTGGGATACTCCCCTTGACTGAACTCTTCCTGAAACTGATCTCCGGACATGAATTGTCCTCTTTATGGTGCTTCCTCGTGTAAATCTAAGACATATAAGATAAGCATTCAAAATCATTCATTTTGGAGTAGAAATTACTCTGAGTCTCTGGCGAAAATACTCAAAGGATTCCCTTGGAAGTGGTTTTGTAAAGATGCCTACCACTTGTTCTTTTGTGCCCACATATTCAACTCTAATGTTCTTCTTTGCAATCTGTTCTCGTAGAAAGTGATACTTTATTGGAATGTGCTTCGTCTTGGAGTGAATCACCAGGTTCTTTGAGATACTGATGTCACTTTTATTATCACAATAGATTGGAATGGGATCATCATACTCAACCTGTATATCTGTCAGAGTTTGTTTCATCTATAGAACCTATGTACAACATGTTGCTGCTGCAATATACTCTGCTTCGGTTGTAGATAAAGATATTGATGATTCTTTCTTTCTTAGCCAAGATACTAAACACTCACCCAAGTTGAACGCTTCTCCAATGGTTCTTCGTCAGTCATCAATGCAACCTACCCAATCTGCATCTGTGTAGTAAATAAGTGATAGATCCTTTCCTTTTGGATACCATAATCTAAACTCTTATGTTCCTTTGAGATATTTGAAAATCCTTTTCAATACTAAGACATGTGATTCCTCTGGTGCCACTTGAAATCATGCCACATGTCCAACTGCCTGCATTACATCTGGTCTTGATGCTAACACATATAGTAAGCTACCAATCATTTACCAGTATTGCCTCTAGTATGTAGACTTTGAATCATTATATTTTCTCAACTTGCAATTGGTTTGCATAGGAGTGGCAATTGGTTTGAAATATTCCATTCCGAACCTCTTTATAATTTCTCTGATATACTTAGTTTGAGAAATAAAAATTCCTCCGTTAATTTGATGTATCTAAAGACCCATAAAGAAGGATAGTTCTCCAAGTAATGACATTTCAAATTCATTCTACATATCCTTTTCAAATTTTTGTCTTAACCTATCATCATTGCTTCCAAAAATAATATTATCAACATAAATTCAATTAATAAAATACTATCTTGAGTTACCTGATGTAGAGGTTGTTGTATGCACTTCCTTTTCTGAACCTTGCCTGCTATAGATATTTATCTAGTCTAGAGTACCATGCTCTAGGAGCTTGTTTTAGACCATACAAGGCCTTCTTCAATTTGGACGTGTAATCTGCATTCTCTGACCACTGAAATCCTTCGGGTTGTTCGATGTAGACTTCTTCTTCATCTTCTAATTCTTCTTCGTAAAGTTGTTCCATTGATTCATTTTATTCTTCATTTAATTCTTGTCCACCTGTTTCATCAATTGTTACGTTGATGCTTTCCACAACTTTGTTCAACCTCAGATTGTAACACTTGTATGTTTTCCTTGTACTTGAGTAACCAACAAGTACTCCTTTGTCCACACAAGATTCAATATTTATCATTCTTCCATATTCTCTTTTGATGTAGCATTTTCTTCCAGATACTCTAAAGTGCTTTACATTTGTTGGTATTCCTTTCCATAGCTCGTAGGAAGTTTTGTCATTGGTTTTTCTGATAATTACTCTATTTTGAATTTGAACTAATGTATGCACTGCATGTGTCCAAAACAAACCTATCAATTTTGAATCCATTAGCATTGTTCGAGCCATTTCCTATGTAATTATCATCCATTATGATAATGTTCCTTTTTTTTCTGAACCAATCAATGAATCCATGCTCTCATCCACTGTCATATATTTGTCCAAACCTGTTGAGTACTCTTATGAATCCATATTTGTCCATGTTGTCCAAGACTCTACTGCACATTGTCCATAATGTTGACCCATTTATCACTGTACTATCATGAAGTATTCACTACTACAACTAATTTTACTTCTACTAACTCACTACTCTGGATATATCTATTCAAACTTTGCAAGTTGCTCGAAGGATGGTTCTTTGGTATATCATAGCTATCGCATAGACTCCCCCTGTCTAATATTCATGTTACCCAGGATTCTCTAAGACGGATGGCTCAGAACAATTCATGCTCTGATGTGTATTCATCATCATCTTCATTGGTAGATTCATCATCTCTCTGAGCTCTGACTTCTTTCTTTCTGTTCGTGGATTCATCTTTCACTACAATGCCTAAAAGTTCAATCTCTTGACCATGTTCCTTATTTACCTGTCCTTCTTTTCTTTCAGTTCTTTTCCAAACCTTTATGTATTTGACATCTTTCTTTTTCTCTGTAGAATTGTCTTCATCTCGTTTTATTGCCAATCTTGCGATCTTTGCGACCTAGTATTTGTTCACCTGTTCTTCGTGTTTTCTTATCCATACTTTCTTACATCTGATATCAGTGTTCTATTTCATGGAAGTATTTATCATGCTTCTACAATCACTAGTTATGTGTCCATAGTTATGAAATTTGTAACATTCAATGTTACGTGGGGCTACATATGCATTTCTAGCTTAAAAATTTCATTTATAATCCCTGCAATCTGCAACCTTATGTACAAAGTTAGTACAATAAAAACAATGACCATAAAAGAAATCTGCATACCTGGGAGTGAATGATCTTCTTTGTGGCATAGTACTTTTGAATTTTTTCCTTGACTGATCATGATCATGATTGAAGCTTCTTTGTAGCTTGAACATGGATGGTCTTCTTGAAGATGTATCTTCAATAGTTTTCTTAGATTCTGGTTGACCATGATTCCTTCCTTTGAGTACTTCTGCATAACTCTTTATGTTTTCTTCATTCTTTTTTTCTAGCAACCTTGAGTGATTCTCTTCATTCTCTATAACTGATGTGGATGTTTCTGCCTCTTCAACGTTCTTGTTGAGCTTGACGATTTTACTTCTCAATGTGACAATTTATTCTTCAAGCTTCTCAACCTTTTATTCTTTCTTCATTATTTGAGACTTCATGACTTCTTCTGTTCTTTTCACTTCCTCAAGATGAATTTTTAATGTGATTATTTATTCTTCAAGTCCTTTCTCTTCTTGACCAAACTCTACCTCAAGATGGTTTATATTGTTAGTTCTTTCCTTAAGATGATCCGTCAATATATTCTCTCTCATTTATGCTTCTTCCTTCTATGCTTCTATGTTGGCTTCCAAATACTTTTTTTGATATTTAATATTTTGTTCGATCTTTCTGGATTCTTCTAGCTGAGTTCTTAAGTTCTCGATGACCTGTTAGGCTTCTTAAAAAATGTGAACAATTTCCTTTTGTTTCAACAATTCTTTCTTGAGTCACTCATTTTCTTCTCTTAATTCATCTAAAGCACTAATCAATTATACTTCATGATTGTCTTCCTTTTCAATTAGTTTTTTTGTCTCATTTCCTTCATGGCATTGTATTTCAAGATATCCATGTTTTTCACAATTAAAGAAAAACAACATACCTCTGGTGATTATGTACTCTTCATATTTTGAATCTATTTGACATGGTGAACATAATTCTTCTTGATCTATATCTTCATCTTCTTTGGCATTTTTTGAATCTGCAATGGGTACTCCATTCTTAGAATAATCCACGATCTCCTTCCAGTGGTTAAACTGTTTCCTGAAGGAACCGACTCTGATACCAATTGTTGGATTACTGAGAGGGTGGGTGAATTAGTAATAGAGAAATTTAATCCTTTTTCACCATAAAATGCAAGTGTTATATCAATGTAGCATTATCATCCAATAGTTGCAGAGTAAATAAACAATGAACAAATGAGCAATCAATCGCATACACAGTACACCAGTGTTTTATGTGGAAACCCAAAGTGAGAGAAAATGACAGAATGATTTTTCTTATATGTCTTTAATAATTACGTTCATTAGAAGCACCAAATTCCTTTGTTTTCTAGCTGCAACTGGAAGGAGGCTCCAACCCCCTAGTTTCTCAGGATACAACCTGAGGGAATCTCCAACTCCCCAATTCTCTGGCTACAACCAGAAGGAGGCTACAACCCTCTATGTTCTCCGGCTACAACCAAAAGGTGGTTACAACCACCTATCCTTGCCCCGTCCAACTGCCCTGACGTAGAAGTAGAATGATGGAACCACTGTCACACTATCACTGTGAGATATATTGTTGTAAACCTATACCAAT
>SNQJ01S0015119.1:37352-65594 GCA_010110895.2 Picea sitchensis | reverse complement strand
ATCATGCATCAAATACACATAAACTATGACTCATCAAGATGTACCAACATCATCAACTATACACCTCATGTATGTGCCAACTCATCATCTCCTTATCTCAACCATGTACCCAACATGCACCTCAACCAAAATCCCTCATCAATTTCATCATCCAAATATGATCTAATCACATATACCTCAAACACTATACCACAAGTATGTACCTCAAACCATGTGATAGAACCTCACTGTTATACAACCTCTATCTGTACCAATAACTTCAGCAACATACCTCAACCAAAATCCCTCAAACATGAACCAATACTAAACTTCAGTAGATCTTCCTCAGATCAACTCTATAGCAAGCCATAAAATCCGAAGAGGGAATCCAACATATTTACAAGGCAAACCCTCAACTTGATTCATAAATTCAACACTACACATATGAGAACCATACCTTTTTTTTCTTGTAGCATTTTTTTTCCGCGGTTTTGCTGCCGTGAATCCACTGCCGCGATTTTTCAGCCACACTTTTTCTGCTACAGTTTTTCTGCTGCACTTTTCCTGCTGCGATTTTTCTGCTGCACTTTTTTTGTCACACTTTTCCTACCGTAATTTTTCTGCCGCACTTTTCCTACCGCACTTTTTCCTGCTGCACTTTTTCTGCCGCACTTTTCCTTTCACACTTTTTCTGCCACACTTTGTTTGCTGCAATATTTCTCTATCAATAATACCTACCCAAATAACCTTTCACAAAAATAGATATTCATTTATATTCAAGTGGTTTTAAATGAGATAGCCTTGCCTCTTATATATACTTTCATGTAGCATTCTCAAGGGGTTACCTTTTAACCATCTTAACCCACTTTCCTNCACTCATCACTTCAATTTATTATTTAAATAATTTCTTCTTTGCAAACACTTTGACTACTTTGACCTTTTGGGGCTTCTAGATGACCCATGAGGGTTCTCCAACTTCACATGGCCATAACTCTCTAACCGTGAGGAGTTATATGACGTTCCACATACCACTGGAAATGGAATGACATGTGCTATCCATCTAGAATAATTTTACCTGCAAATATATAAAAAATCATACCATTATCCATCAAACAAACTTGGGTCCATTACCCAAACCTTTGTTCTACCAAAATTCGCTACTGGACTTTATTCAAGGGTTGACATCAATTACAACCAACCCAATTATCAACACAATATTCATCATTCTAGATTTCCAAAAAATCCTCCTGAGAAAAAAATAGAGTTCTGGATCTCAATTTATAGCCTCAGGAAGTCAAGGTTCCAAACAAATTTACCAGCAATCCATGGAAACAGAGTTGATTATTCTTTTAATTTCTGTGATAATTATGGGTAAATTCATACCTAAAAAAATGTCCAATCGTATTCCTCATCGAATTAACTTTCCAACGAGGTATATTTTTTCCCAAACGAATGTTTGGATCTTGAGTTATGAGTTCCAGAAGATTGTTGATCAACAATCATCCATCTAATTCGTGGATCAATATTATCCCTTGATTAAAATACACCTCTTAAATCCCACATGTGTTGTGGTATATGAAGAATTGGTGTTTATAATGTAAACACCTTTCATATAACTCATGTGAAACAAAGGATATTATGGAGGTCTTGGTGTAGGTCTTCATGCCTTAGAAAAATACATATCTCAGTAATATTTTGGCCACCCAGTCACCTACCACATGTCACTTGGAGATGTTCCTAGAAAGAGTTGTGGACTTAGTAAGAAGAGTTGTAAAAATTCTAAGTGTTGAGAATCGGTCGAACGAAGGGGCATAGTATATGGAGGAGTCGTAAAGATCACCGACCCGTGGACCCAAAATAACTCATAAATTGGACTAAGTATTGGAGGGGTATAGTATATGGAGCATTCATAAATAGCATCAGCCTGCAGCCCCATGGTAACTCATAAATTTGACTAAGTGTTGGAAGAGTTCCTTGAAATGTGGAAGGAGTATGAAAAACATTACGTGAAATATGAAAATAAATTATGGAAGGAAATGTGTGAATTGGGAAATGAAAAAGGAAGTAGGAAAGGAAAAAGGAAAATAAAAAAGAGATAGAAAAATAAAATGGAAAATAAGAAGAAAACAAGAAAGGGAAAAAGAAAAAGAAAAGGGAAAATGAAATAATGGTAGTGAAAAGGGAAAAGAAAAGAAAAGAAAAGAAAATGGGAATATGAACGTAGAAATGGTTAAGGAAAGGAGAGTATGGAATGAAAAGAGATAAAAATGGAAAAGTGTGTAATATGGAGTATGGAAAGTATAGTGGCAGAGGGAAAAATGGTTAAGTATGGAGAGGAAAGTAAGAGAGAGAGGGGAGTAAGGAATGAAAAGTAGAAAAATGGCTAAATATGAGCGAATGAAAATTTAAAAAATGGATGAGTATGAGAAGAGTATGGAGAAGAGAGTAAAGAATGAAAGGTATAAAAATGGATAAGTATGAGAAGTGAAGGGAATTTGAGAGTAATGAGAAAATGAGAAAATGACTAAGTAAGAGATGAGAGTATGAGATGAGAAGAGAAGCGAAGGGATAAGAGAGGGAAAATGGATAAGTATGGAGATGGGGAGGAGATGGAAAGTGTTAAAATGAATAAGTATGAGAAGAGGAGAGAAATGAGAGGTAAATGTAATATTAGAAAGACTAAGTGTTGCACATGGAATAAGAGGAGAGGGGAATAGGGGCACAACACTTAGAAAAAATTTCATTCTTGGAAGTTCTTCTTGCAATCTCTTTGTCAAACTTTTGGAAAACCTTATGAGTATGGAGAGGATAGTAAGGAATTAAAGGTAGAAAAATGTATAAGTATTAGAAGTGAAGGGAATAGGAGAGTAATGATAAAATGATAAAATGACTAATTAAGAGATGAGAGTATGAGATGAGAAGAGAAGCAAAGGGATAAGAGAGGGAAAATGGCTAAGTATGGAGATGGGGAGGAGATGAAAAGTGTTAAAATGACTAATTATGAGAAGAGGGGAGAAAGGAGAGGTAAATTTAAGATGAAAAATACTAAGTGTTTCACATGGAGGAAGAGGGGCACAACACTTAGAAAAAGTTTCATTCTTCGAAGTTCTTCTTGCAATCTCTCTATCAGACTTCTGGAAAAAATTCTAAGTATATTGGGCATAAGGAGTCTGATTTTGATTCCATAAAATGCATGATGAAGATGATATTGATGGATACACCATGATATGGTGAGCATGCACAAATTTCTCCTTTTTATGTCATTTTTATTATTATTCCAAAGAGCAGAAAATTAAGGTGACCAAATTTTTGATCAACAATAGAACACTTATTTTATGACTAAGCATGGAACCCTATATTATGTATTCATCACAATCTAGCCATCTACTATCAGAGATGATTTTGTGAATGCTCACTTGGTTTCACATTTCCTAAGGTTGTCTCATAGTTATTGAGGAAGTGCATGTACCACAAGGCATTGGTCACATCCTCCAAGGCACATTTGGGCTATTTATGCATGCATGGAAATCCTCTATAGATTACATATTGAATATTCCAAATCACCCTCCTATTACATAACCTTTTGAGTTGTTTTTATGCATTATTTGAGGGTTTACCCACACATGTGGACATTATGATAGCCATGGGGTGTTTTTAGGAGTTCATTTGACTTGGAGGGGAACTTTCCTTGCCTTGTGGAGGATATTTGATTGAGATTCAAGAGTTTCCTCTTGTCTTGGAGGGACCTTTTGAGCATTACTAATCACATTTGTAGGAGCCATCCACCTTTTGAGGCCTCTTCCACCCATACCATGAGGTCATTCCACTAAATGAGGCTAGATGTTGGACCCTTTCTTGCATGGGAAGCTACTACACCATGTTTTGAGGCCTTAACAACACATATTCCTTAGAACCTTGAGATAATGAAGCAAATTGTCCCCTCTTCTATGGGACGGCCCCCTTTGTCATGAGGTTTTTATGTACATGTGGCATATTTTACTTGCTTTTGATTTAGTCTCCTTGTTTTTGTGGATGAAAAGTATTGTTTTGTAATTCTCTTAGGATAATTTTATGGAGAAAGATTGAATAATGAATGAGAAGTATGTAGAATCCTCCTCTATAAATAAAGGATATCCCCTCATTGCAAATTGTTGTTAATTGTTGGATATCACTTGGAGAATACAATTAATAAATGATCTACCTATTTGGAGGTTTTGGTGTCAATTCTTGGAGTTTTCTCTTTCTTGGTTATTTTCTTGGTGTATTAAATATTAGTGTGAATGTTTAAGGCTTATATACTATCCTTCAAGATCGATCCATTTGAGGGGTAAGTGTACCACATAGAAGGAACATGTTCTAGATTTTCTCCTTCCTTATTCCTTTGTTGATTTGGTGATTATTTGGTATCTTGCTCTGATCTTCCTTTTGGCTCCCTAGCAAGAAGTATTAAGTAAATTCATCAAATCATAGTTGATCTAGTTGGTGAGGGTTTTTCCATGAAGGTTTCCATCTTGTATACCTTGATATTCATTGTTGATATTGATTGGGTGAGGGATTATTCTTCCTCTTGGGTCTAATCTCAAAGATCTAATTCTTGAAGGAAATAATCCAACTCTTTATAGGGTTTCTTCTTGGAATCATTTTAATTTGATTCACCTTGAATCCATTGACCTATTTGGATTTGGCATTGTTATCTATCTCCTTCCATCACTTATTTTAAAGCCCTAAAAACCCCAAAACTCGATTTTACTAAGGCCACTTTCTACATCACCTTGTGCCTCATTGCTTGGTCTTAGTAATCCTACTAGGGATATCCCCATTGATAAAGAGGAGAGCCAACCTAAAGTGAAGAGGATATGTTACTAAGGTGCCATTGGTAACAATCCTGATAGTTTCCCTTGAGTTGTACCCTGTGGATTAGGAATTTTATCATTAAGTACAATTTGAGTGGTAATAGGTAGGAAGTAGTAGAATGGAACTTTGGGTACCTTGGGATTTGTCCCAAGGGATCCAAAGACTCTATTGTATTTAGATAAATCAAAGAAACTAAAGAGATGTTATCTACAGTTAGTTTTCCTTTCAGTTGGAACACTATAATTAAGATTTTCATATAATAAAAGATAAGGGATATTATTCAAAAAACAACCAAAATAACATAGAGTGTGAGAGAGAGAAGCAACACATGCCTTGATAAAGAGAGAAGAATGAGTTTGAAGCCTCTTCAAGGTGGAAACCTCCTTTTACAATAGAAAAAATGTACAATATGAGATGATACTAAAAATAAGTATCCTTGGTATATATATATATATATATATATATATATATATATAGGAGACAAAGGGTAAAATTACAATTAAAGGGTCTATCCAAAAATACTAACAATAGAAATATAACAAATCAATATTTAGGGCTTTACATGGGGCTTTGTCTAGGGCTTAACATGCCCCTCCAATTCAAACAAGTGTGTCCCTCAACACTTGATTAGCTATGGATTTTTCTACAAGAATAAATAATCTTCCCATGTCACTTCTTCTATTTGTACTCAATAATTATTCGATTTCACAACTTCTTAACCCTTGTTTCAAGGATTGTTTCTGGTTCTAGTGTGATTTTCTCTTATTAATTGATCTTTGGTAAAATAGTTTGAATTGGTATCTTGTCATTAATTACTTTTTTTAGGAAATAAACATGGAAGACTAGATGTACATGTGAAAATGGAGGTAACTCCAATTTGTAAGACATACTTCCAATCCTTTGCAACACCTTATAGGGACCATAATACTTGGGTGTTACTTTATTTTCCTTGTTTTATTTCTTGAGGGAAATCTATTTGCATGTTTGTAGCCTCATAAATATCCAATCCCCCACTTCAAATTCCATTTCACTACTATATTGATTTGCTTGTTGTTTCATCTTATTTTGTGTTGTAACCAATTTGTCCTTCAATAGTTTGAGAACCTCTTGTTGGTGCTCTATGCGGTCCTCCACTGCTTGAACCTTTTCTTTCCCTTTCAAGGGTGATGTGATGGATGGAGGATGATATCCATAAAGTTCCATAAATGGGGACATTTTTTATGAAGTATCGAAGGATGTGTTGTACCACCATTTTGCTAAGGGTAATAACTTGACCCATTATGTTTGTTTATCATATGAAAATAAATAAAGATACCCTTCTATACATGTATTCACAATATCAATTTTCCCATTGGATTACCAAAAAAGACAATAATATGTCTCTTACAATAATCTTAGGGATTACATGTAGCTTCTAAATTGTTTTCATGAATGTTTTGGCTACTATACTTACTTAAAAGGACCAGAAAGGGAGACTAAATGGGCATACTCTGTGAGTTAATCCACTATTACCGTGATGACATTATTTCCTTCGAACTTGGGTAGACATGTAACAAATTCCATTGAAATATCTTCCCAACATTGACTTGGTATAGCTAATTTTTGTAAGAGACCGGGGGTCTTAATGGTTTTAGCAAACCACACATTCAACCACAAAATTTTGAACATCAATTTTAAGACATTCCCAGGAAAAATCCTTCTTGATCTTGTGGTAAATTTTCAAGAACCTCGAATGTCCTCCTATAGGAGAAGTGTGCAATTCCAAAAGGACCTTCATTTTGAGTTGAGAATTCTAACATAAATACAGGCAATATTGACACCACAGTAAATCATTCTTCCACACAAATTTATATAATGAACTTAGGTCCTATTGTAGTTGTAGAATGATCTCGCATAACTTTTGATCATGCTTCCATTCTATCCTTTCTTCTTCCATCCAATCAAGTTACAGAATGGAAATACACATAGTAAACCCTTTGTGTATTCTTCTTTCCTTGAAAGTGCATTTGCCACCATATTTTGTTTTACCTTTTGTAGATAATTTCAAAGTCATAAACTAGCATCTTTGTAACCTATTTTTTTTTCTCTTTTGAATATAATCGTTGTTCAAAGAAGTAATTCAAACTAGCATGGCCTATTTTTACATTGAAGTGTTTACCTATTAGGTAAGGGAATTTTTTATTAATCACATGTAATATGACCAACATTTCACTTTCATAAATGGGTTTGAGTAAGTTCTTTCCTTTAAGCTATCTACTTTCAAAGTAAATGGACCTTCATTCTTGAATTAAAACTACACCAATGCCATGTCTTAAGGCATCACATTCCACAATAAAGGTTTTTTTGAAGTTAGGAATGGCTAGGATAAGATTTGTACACCTATCCTCCTTAATATTTTCAAAAGATTTGGTTTCTTCTTGAGTCTAAGAAAATGCCTCATTTTTTAATAACTCTATTAGAGGTGCTTCTATTTGACCATAATTCATGACAAACTTGCATTAATATCCCATTAATTCTAAGAATCCTCTAATATTATTCAAGGTTTTTGGAATTTTCCATTCCATCATAGATTTAATTTTGTTATATTCCTCTTTGACACCTTCATGAGATGCAATATGACCCAAATATTCCACTTCTTGAACCCCAAAGAAACACTTGGAAATATTTGCATATAGTTGTTTCTCTTCCAATAGTTTTAACACCATGTCAACATGTTGTACATGCTCTTCCCAATTTTTTTTGTAGATTAGTATATCATCAACAAAAAATACTAACACAAATTTTCTAAGGGTTTGAAAATATAATTCATCAATCTTTTAAATGTTGAAGGTGCATTAGTAAGGTGAAATAGCATCACAAAAAACTCATAATTACCTTCATGTTTTCTAAAGGATTTTTTGGGACTGTCTTCTTGCCTCATTCTGATTTGATGATATCCAGAGAGGATATCCAACTTAGTAAAAAAATTCTCCTTGTAATTCATTTACTAATTCATCAATTACAGGAATATGAAACATATTCCATGAACCATATTTTTTTGTAACCGTCACCACTAGTGAAGATAAATCACTTCGGCTAGGTTAAATGGTGTCATCCTCTAACATTTATTGAATCATACAATGAATCTCACTCTTTTATGGATATGGGTACCTATAAGGCCTAATGCTCGGTGGTACATTTCCTGGTTGCAAACAAATAGCATGGTCATGATCCCAAGCAAGTGGAACACCCTTAGGCATCTCTTCAAATACCTTGGAATGATTTTCGATAAATTTTTGGAGATACACTAGAGCAAAGGGTCTAGATATCTGAACATATAGTGAGAACAATTGTGAAATTGCACCATGATGTCCCTTTTTGAGTAATTTTATCATAATGTTAGAGATTATCACTTTAGAGGGCTTCCCTTTGATACCACTAAGTCAAATTCCTTTCCTTCTAAGGAAAATATCATGAAAAGTTCCTAAATATTAAGAGCCACTGTTCCCAATGATTGTAACCATTGGACCCCTAATAGAACTTAAACACCACCCATTTGGATAGCAAGCATGGGACTATCCAATAAATACTCCCCTATATTGAGCTTAGTACTATGGCATTTCCATGAAAATTTTATGGTACCTCCATCTGCAATCATTACTTGAAACTATGGTAGTAGAAATACAAAGCAATTGAGAAGTTTGTATAATTTGCAATTAATGAATTTATGGGTACTACCAAACTCAATCAAAATCGTTACCTTTGTTGGACACACCACCCAAACTGAGAGGGGGGGTGAATCAGTGTAGGGCTCTTTTTACTCCTTTACAAAACACTTTAGTTATCAATCACCATTTACTCATCATCCATTACTTTCATTTATAACATTTTGTATGTACTCATATCTCAGCAACAAACATCATCAATAAACCATCATCATGAAGAATAAAAGAAACACAAGATATATGTACAATTTTATTTTATATTATGGACTACAATCCTTGGGGGGTTTTTCAGCAACAACTGAATAGAGAAACAACTCCACAATAGCACCAACTCTCAATGCAAGACTCAACCTGCAAATCTCAGTACCAACTGAGAAGATGAATCCAACCCTCAAGTACAAGACCTAGCTTGTAGATAGAAATAAATCTGTCAAATCGTACCAACATTCTATACCAACATAACTGCATTACCTATGCACCGCACAACCTGTCACATCAATCTCATCATCCAAATCAGATATACTCACCAAGATCAATCACCAAGACAAATCTCAACAATATCACCAAGATAACCAACAAGATACCTCTAGAAATGCAGCATACTCTCCATAAACCAAATACCATAACTTGTGGCGATTTTGTTGTCACAGTTCTCCTGTCATGGTTCTGTTTTCATGGTTCTTCTACCGCGATTCTTATGTCGCACTTTTTCTGTCACGGTTTTTCTGCCGCACTTTGTCTGCCATGATTTTTCTATCTCACTTTTTCTGCCGTGGTTTTTTTTCTACACTTTTTCTACCGCACTTTTTTTTCCGCAATTTTTCTACCGCACTTTTTCTACCACACTTTTTCTACCTCACTTTTTCTTCTGCACTTTTTCTTCCACAATTTTCCTGTCGCACTTTTTCTACCGTGAATTTTCTCTATCAATAATACCTTCCCAAATAACCTTTCACAATTATATATTCAATATGATCAAAGATCATACTCATAAGAGACCCTTTCTATATTATTTATACTTTGCCAAGTAGCTTCCTCATCTAACCAACTCTAACCAACTTCCTTTCTTTAGGGGCTAACCCACTTCTGACCTCTTGTCCACTTCTAACCCACTTTTTCCACTTCTAACCCACTTTCTCCATAAATAGTAACTTCTCCACATCTAATTGCAATTAATTTATTTTTAATTGTTTTCTTGTTGCAACCACTTAACCCATGACTAACCACTTTGACTTATCAACATCTTCTAGGAGCTTCTAGAATAATTTAACTTCTTTGACCTTCTAGGGGCTTATAGACAACACATGAGGGTTCTCCAACTTCACAAGGTCATAACTCTTTAACCGTGAGGAGTTATGTGACGTTCCACATATCACTAGAAATGGCATGATGAAAAATATCCATCTAGAGTAGTCTCATTTGAAAATTCATGGATATTCATTATAATATTCCACAATCAATCCTTGGGTTCCTTAACAACACATATAATATGAATCAACCACTTAACCATTTGGACTTCAAAAAGCATCTTCCCGTGAGGGATTTCACCATAAGGGGACCACTTTAGATTTCATCCATTTGGTACTTCATATCATCCATGACAAGACAACAATGACCAACCTTTACATCATCTCGTCTATACATCAATCAATCAAAATACATCATTATGACACCACTTAACATATTTGACATCAATTACATCTATGACAACATAGTCCTTCAATCAATGATACTATGACAAGACATCAACTCTTTGACATCAATGACAACATAATGCAACAATCTCCCCCTTCGGCATTGATGGCAATACCAACATTGATGTCAACACCAATAATTGATGGAAACATGTAGACAGAGCATTGTTCTTCATCCATAGTCATATCAATCACATCAATGTGACTATCTCTCCCACTTTGACATCAATGGAAAAGGGTAGTTCTCTCCTTGGGGATTCTCCCCCTACCTAAACTATCCTTGGGGTTTCTCCCCCTGTCTGGATTCCTTTGAGATTCCTCTTAATAATCTCTCCCCTTTTGAAAAAGGGATATCACTATGATGTAATGATGAAGACATATCACTGATGATCCCCCTATGACCATCATTTCCCTTGGAAAACTGCCTCTGTTCTCTCTCTCCAAGCATCTATCTCTCTATCCTACATCTAGTGAATATATCCTCCTAGAATAATGGGAAAAAGAATGACACCCCCTGTGGATATGTCTCCCCCCATCTTCTCTACAATATGAACAACATGTTGCTACTGCAATATGCTTCTACTACAAATGCTACTGCTCAACCAGAACATGGATCAACTGCTCAAGAATTATCTTCTCTTCCTATGACGATCCTTTGACCTGTTCATGCATCAAACTTGTGTCATGCGATACTTTATGAATAAAAAAGATATGTCAATAGTGAATAAATAATCATGAACAAAACATCAACCATGTACATCTTGTGCCATATTGTGTGCCAACCATGCACAACACTCATGTACATCGACCATGTACATAAATACCGTACAATATATCATAAGATATCATCAATGGAGTGTATCAACCATATGTCAATAACATGTGCCAACTGTGTACCAAGAATATATCAAGATCATCAACAAGTGCCTCTATAAATGTACCAATAACATCATCAACATGCCAACCATGTGCCTCAACCAAGTTTCATATCACAAATGATATGCCTCTATCGTAAACCAAGTGCCACAAACTATGTGTCAAAATATGTATCTCAACCATCAAGCATCAAATAATGTACCAACCAAGCACCAAAACAAGTGTCTCAACTATCCCATACATCATGTATCAAAGTATATGCTAAAAAAGTAATACCAATGATGTAATTTAACCAAGTACCATCACCCACAATCATCTACCCTCTACAAGTGCATCAATCATGCACCAAAATTCAACAAGATGAACTACAATCAAGATGTGTTCCCATATATGTATGACTTACCCAATATACCAAGTATGTACCAATCGTGCATCAATTATTGTAGCATACCTAGATGCCCAGGCTAGGTCATGCCACCTTGTTACTATCATGCTCTGATACCAATTTGTAGCGTACCCAGCTGCCCAGGATGGGTCATGCCACCATGTTACTGTCATGCTCTGATACCAATTTGTAGTGTACCTAGCCACCCAGGCTGGGTCATGCCACATAACAATTATTCATTTCTATTGTATATATTTATACAAATTTAAAACAAACATATACAATCTGATAATGCATATATTCATGCAGAATAAAAGTAAGCCTATACATACAACATACATAGACAATAATCTTAATTATAAAGACATGTAAAAATACACATCATGCAATTGAACACATAATTGATAATTATCTTTTTATATAATACCAACAACTACGTGCAGACCTTCCACGAACCTCCCATCCTTAGACCACACTGCTCATCACTCTCAGTAGTGGGTCACCCCCGAGCTGGGACTAAACTCCACCGGGGTAAGCGATTCCTAGGCTAGGCTGAGACAACAGGAAGTTACATAGTCGACAGGAAGGATTTTGTCTCAGGAGCTAACTCACACTAACAGCCTACATCCTCTCATTCCCCACATGTCTTTCCCACCCCAGGAAGTGTGTCCCTTCTATGTTCAACAGTCCTTCGGCTGCCCCACTTCCCTTCTAGGGCTTCAACAACATACTAGATAGGAATTCTCAGAGCACTACAACTGCAGTTGATCTCCCTCTGGGAAATCCATTCCCCAGCAACCTCTCTCACCTAAAGAGAGTTGCTCACAGGCCTGAAAAATCGCTTCTTCAATCCACATGCCTTGCAACCCACTTTTTCAATCGAATGCTCTAGTCAACCAGGTATCGACTCAGGTGATTGTACCAACATAAAACGGAATATGGAACAGATGGTGGAAACAACCATGCTCAGGAAATGAACATGGCATTGCACATAAATGGAAAGGTATAGGTGATGGTCAACAACAAAGTTTGGGTAAGGAATAGGTAATGGTAGCAGTGACAACCTTTAGATAAGGCACATTATAGGTTCAGATAAAGTACGGGTGCATTGTGCATAAAAGGAAAATGTACGGGGTAGTTGCAAAGTGCATGCAGGCCCCAAGGGTGCGTGAATGTTGTCAAGGTTCAATGATGGAGAGAATGGATGAGTGTGTGTGTGAATGGGGGAAGATAGGAAAACATACTAGTTTCCCCACCTATGTTTTCATGCGCCATGATTGACACATGGCTCTCATGGAGCTCGTTTCCCTCCACTTGGGATTCCTT
Organism: Picea sitchensis; assembly: GCA_010110895.2. Lineage (NCBI taxonomy): Eukaryota > Viridiplantae > Streptophyta > Pinopsida > Pinales > Pinaceae > Picea > Picea sitchensis. The sequence continues at coordinate 52,776 of SNQJ01S0015119.1, read as the reverse complement.
CCCTCTTCCATGAAACTTAGGATAAAATAATTATCCTCACCATAGTCTTTAGGAAATAATAATATAATATTCTATTGGAGTTAAGCCCTCAATCTTAGCCCTTTTTCCTTTTCTCATAGCCCCTCCCTTTCCCTTCCTAGTGGAGTTTAGTCCCCCATACTCTTTTATCGTGTTCAGTCTACATGCAACAATGTATTATATTAATTCTATGAGTGTTTACATATACAAAAATAGGCTCACTGGCCTTTATAATCTAGGCTCTCCGGCCTAATCATCACATAAGCCTCCTAACTTATAATAAACTAACTCACCATCCTACAAAACATATTCACATTTACAACTGGGGCTTGGTCTTGGGGTGTTACAACTATAGATCAAGCTATGACTCATCAATGATGTACAACATAATCACCTCATCAACTAAATGCCCCAATATGTAGCTCAACCACATGCCAAATGCATGCACCAAAAACATCCAACAAACACATCATAAGATATATCAATGGAGCTCACATATGTACCAGCCATGTACCATAACAGATCTTCCTCAACCACCACTCACTACAGCAAATACTAAGAATCCAATAGTATTTCTAAACATGTACCGAAAGTGTGTCTCAATAGATCAATGATATATCACATCATCATGATATATTTCATAGCCAAAGTTCTATAACTTCATTGTCATAACCAATATTGTTCCTCAATAGAAAAAGCCTCAATCCACACTCTAGAGTTAGTATCATGCATCCACGATAGGGATCAAGCATATGCTTCAACACTCAACCATATTTCATTACCATACATACATTATGAAACCATATAATCATGAAAACCTACAACAAACCATATCAGACCTTGAAAAACATAGTTATATTATCAAATCATGTTGCTCTCATCTACATAGCCTTCTTTACCGGGATTTTACCACAAATACGTGGCATGTTACAGAGAGAGCTCGCGTATGTACGCGACCTATCTATATTTCAGCTCGCATATGTACGTGACTTTCTCCATAGTAGCCTGCTTATGATTATAAAAATGACAATCTTGATATTGCATCATGGCTGCCTTGTTGTTATGGTTGTTCAGTCTTCTTCACCCACTTTTGAAGGTGTCCCAGCTTCTCATAAATTGAGCTCTGAGATTCCATATTTTCAACATTGTCTTCCTTCCTAGCTTCATGTGTTCTTATTTTCATGATATATGAAGCACTCCTCATGGATTGTCTTCTTGTGTTCCAACAATCCTGGAATTTGTGGCCAAACCCACTACAACTGTAGCATCTCATGGTGTGACAATGAGAAAAAATGTGTCCCACTTGATTACATATCCAACACCTTAGGGTGTTATGAAACATTCCATTATATTTCCTTGCATAATGTCTGCAATCCAAAGCTTTGTGACCATATTCATTACATGAGTATCAATGACCATGAAAACTTATTTCATACAGTTTCTTTGGTGTCCATATTGAAGGTGTCTCTCTTCTGAATTTGCTTGGAGGTGTAAAGATGGCTTCTTGATGTCTACCTTGCTTTGTTATTTTGAAATTTTCCTTGCTTTGTGTAGATGGTTGACTTGCAACATTACTTCCACCTTTTGAGAATGAAGGACTTACCTCATGCTTCTTAGAAGTGCTAGCTTCAAGATGTATATCTTCCTTGTTGTATCCAAGCCTCGATTTATCATTTGGAGATCTTTGGCTATCTAGGATCTCATCCAATATTGTTGAGTTTTTCATGAACTTTATGTGAGTGTTTGACTTCTCCACTTTCTTTATAAGATCAACAAATTCAGCGTCCAACTTATGGCATGACTCTTCCTTTTCATTTACTTGATTCTTCAATAGTTCCTCTATTTTTTTAGCTTCTTCAATTTTGGTCCTAAGATTGGCATTAACTTCAAGACTTTTTCTAAGCTCGTCATCTACCTTCTTCTTTTCTTCGATTTCATTATTTGGTCTTTTGATCTCTTCTTATTTTTATTCTAATTGAGTCTTTTTACTTTCTTCTTGTTCTTTGAGCATTTTCTTTAGTGCCATGGTATGTCTTGGGTACTTTTCTAGGACTTCCTTGGTGTATTTTTCAAGATACTCAAAAGTGATTGAGTAATGTCCTATTTCACTAATCACATCATCTAAATCAGATAAAAAATTATCTTTAAGCTTCAACAAATATCCCTCTTCATCTATAGGATAGTTGTTATCTGATTCTATACAAACTACTTCAAGATTTTATTCTTCACTTGTAGAGAAACATTCAACATCATCACACTTATAATTATTGCAATCAAAGGATTTTGGAGAATCTTTACCTTCATTGTTCTTGATGGAATTGTCTTCAGTGTCTTCATTTTTTTCTTGATATGTCTTCTCTATCTTCAACCATAGATCCTTGGTGGAAGTACGTTATCCCATGCTTTCTTTGACAAAAAATGAGATTCCATTGAAAATGGTCTTGAGAGTCAATGCATCATTCTTCTTTTCTTCCTTTTGAGTTGCAAAGTTTGAATTATCCTTCAAGGGAACTAATACACAAATAGTTTCTTTCCAAAATCTTTCTCATTTTTCTTTCAAATACCCTTTCATTTTTATTCTCCGTGCAGAATAATGTTTCTCATCAAGGATTGGAAGTTCATCATCAATTTGTGTGTCCATGGATCTCCTCCAAGCTTGTTAAGGCCTGCTCGGATGCCACATGTTGGACACACAAACCAAACTAATAGGGGGGGTGAATCGGTGTAGGGATCTTTTTACTCCTTTACAAAACACCATAGTTAGAAATCACCATTTACTCATCATCCAATACTTTCATTTATAACAAGTTGTATGTACTCATATCTCAACAATAAAGATCATCAATAAACCATCATCATGAAGTATACAAGGAACACAAGATATAAGTACAATTTTCTTTTATATTATAGACTACAATCCTTGGGGGGTTTTTCAACAACAACTAAATAGAGAAACAACTCCACAAGAGCACCAACTCTCAATGCAATACTCAGCCTGCAAATCTCAGTACCAACTGAGAATAAGAATCCAACCTTCAAGTACAAGACCCATCTTGTAAACAGAAAGCAATATGTCAAACTGTACGAACATTCTATACCAACACAAGTGCATTAACTATGCACCAAACAACCTATCACATCAATATCATCATCCAAATCAAGTCTACTCACCAAGATCAATCACCAAGAAAACTCTCAACAATATCACCAAGATAACCAACAAGATACCTCTAGAAATACACCATACTCTCCATAAACCAAATATCATAAGTTGTCACGATTTTGTTGCCATAATTCTGTTGTCATGGTTTTGTTGACATGGTTCTTCTATCATGATTCTTCTTTCGCAGTTCTATTGTCGTGATTCTTCTACCACGCTTTTTTTGTCGTGATTTTCCGGCCGCACTTTTTCTACTACGATTTTTCTGCCGCACTTTTTCTACTGCGATTTTTTTGCCGCAATTTTTTTCCTGTGGTTTTTTTTCTACACTTTTTCTTCTGCACTTTTTCTACCTTTATTTTTCTGCCACATTTTTTCTGTCATTATTTTTCTGCCGCAATTTTTCTACTGCACTTTTTCTGCTACACTTTTCTACCGCGAATTTTCTCTATCAATAATACCTTCCCAAATAACCTTTCACAATTGGATATTCAATATGCTCAAAGTCCATACTCATAAGAGACTCATGCTCTCTTATTTATACTTCTCCAAGTAGCTTCCTCATATAACCAACTCTAACCAACTTCCTTCTTTTAGGGGCTAAACCACTTCTGACTTCTTGTCCACTTCTAACCCACTTTGTCCACTTCTAACTCACTTTCTCCATAAATAGTAACTTCTCCACATCTAATTGAAATTAATTTATTTTTAATTTTTTTCTTGTTGCAACCACTTAACCCATGACTAACCACTTTGACTTGTCAACATCTTGTAGGAGATTCTAGAATAATTTGACTTCTTTGACCTTATAAAGGCTTCTATACAACACATGAGGGTTCTCCAACTTCACAAGGTCATAACTCTCTAACCGTGAGGATTTATGTGGCGTTCCACATATCACTGGAAATAACATGATGAGCATTATCCATCTAGAGTAGTATTACTTACAAATTCATGGATATTCATTAAAATATTCCACAATCCTTGGGTTCCTTAACCACACATCTAGGATGACTCAACCACTTAACCGTTTGGACTTCACAAAGTGTCTTCCCACGAGGGATTTCACCATAAGGGGACCACTTTGGATTTCATCCATTTGGTACTTCCTATCAGCCATGACAAGACAACAATGACCAACCTTTACATCATCCCATCTATACATCATTCCATGAAAATACATCATTATGACACTACTTGACATATTTGACATAAATTACATCTATGACAACATAGGCCATCAATCAATACATCAATGATACTATGACAAGGCATCAACTCTTTGACATCAATGACAACATAATGTAACAACATTTTCCTTTTTTGATATATCCTTCTATGTTGAGGGTTTGTGGAGTAGTGATTCCAACCAATACATAACAAGATATGGTTGGAGTAGTGTCTTATAGTTCAATATCTTGTGATGTTTCCAATTATTGATCGTATTCTTATTCATAATCTATGTAGAATATTTTCTTCTCACTGCATTTATGCCCCTTATTGTACTTTCTATCACAGGTGAATATAGTCCCTTTCCTCTTCTTTCATCCATTTGTTGAGGCATCAACCTTGTGGGTTGAGTGAGGTTAGGAGAGAAAACATGGTTCTATTTAGAGTTGTTAGTGGCCACTCTTCTAGTAGCCATATTTTTACTTTCAAATTTCCTAGTGACAAAAAAAAAAAACTCTATGGATTTAGGATGCACCTCATGTTGAATTCTCTCCTTTAAAGTGCCCATAAATAGATATAATAAATTATCCTTTAGATTGTTCTTTACCCTAAGACTTAGTTTTTGGAATTGTTGAATGTTCTTTGTAATTGGACCTCTTTTCTAGAGATTTACCAATTGACTAAAGAATGTATTGCTCTTAATATATCCATAATGTGTTATCAATTCATCCATAAAAATGGACCAAGATACAATATAATCCACTTTTATTTCACAAATCCATTGTTGCTAAAAAAATTGACCAAGTTATAAATACAATGATGCAAGAGTTACATTTTGTAAGGTTGGCACTTAGTATAGATCAAAGTATTGCTCCATTTGGAATATCCATGCTATAGGATATTTTCCATCAAATTTCCTCATATCAATTTTCAGAGTTAAGTAGTTCCTTGGTGCCTAGTTGAACCCCAAATGATGTATATCTTGGAGTGATGAATAATCAAGATTATGGGGTTCAATATTTGTTTCCTCCACATTTTCCTGATTTCCTTGCATCCTGATATCTCCTCTAGGGAATCTCTCATCTAGGGTATGTGATGAAAGATAATTTTCCCTCCAAAATCAACCTTGTTGATTTGACCTTAGGGGTCTTTGAATTTACTAAGAGAGTGAGCTCCCTAACTTTAAATTATTGTATTTTCTTTGTATTCTAGAAAGTACACATAAGTTAGGATTGGATTTGAATTGAGGTTGATTATATGTATTCGAATATACTTAACAAAGATGTATTCCGATCCTTTGTGAGATTTATAAAGATCTTAGTGTGAGGTGTAGATATATTGAGGATTTTTTGGATTTGAGGGATCCTAGGAGTTTGTTAAGGGAGAGATTTTAGGATTTGAACCAAATCTAGGTATCCAAATCCTTTGAGTATAAATATTGTAAGCCTATGGGAATTGAGAATAGGATAGGAGTTAGACAAAGAGAGAGAGGAATAGAAGTGCGATTGAAAAATACCAAGTGTGGTAAAATGCCAAAGCAAAGGCCAATGAATTATAAATCAGGCCAAGAAAGGCGAGGAGGCCTTGTGTAAATTTGCGTACAGAGATTCATTAATAGAAATATTAGTGCTTATTGGTTCTCTGTATAAATGTGGAGATTGGATATTCTTGTCATTATGGTAGTGTCCTTGTGTTGAGTGATTTAAGTCCAGATCAGACTCTTCTGAAGTCATGGTTGCAGGTTTCAAGGTTTCAATAGTAATAAAACCATTCATTCGTAGAAAGAAGGATCGATTGAGGTCAAGTGATAGTTGAATCATAGTAGAATCAAATATGAGCCAAAGATTTAATTCGGTTCTATGTGGAGATGAGTTGAGGGTCGAATACCTTCAATGAAAAAGTTCAAATTCCTTTGCATGCATCGAGGAATAATGATCATCGGATCAAGGTAAGGATTGATCATTCTAGATCGACAATGAAGGTTACTTAGACTATTGTATCCTTATCATCGGGGTTCGTTAATCATTGGGATTTTTATTTTCTGGATTGGAACATTAAAGTTCTTTAGTTTTGACGATGACAAGCTTCAAGAGATAGACGATAGAGATCTACTCAAAGTGAGTCGTATCAACGACTCTCAAAAGGACATGTAGAAACTAGTTTGTCATGACCAAGAGTGCAGTGGAGAAAGGTGAATGGATTGTGATCATTGATCACAAGAGATCAATTTTGGAGGATGATCCATTGGATCAACAAATTCGATGGTTGAGATTATATCATCTAAAAACTGCTAGTTGGAACTTACCAAACTCTACTATGAAATCATCGATGAAGATAAAGGTGGAGGAAATCTTGAGGGCCAACGATGAGAAGAATTCCAACAACGATAAAGGTAAAAAATATAAATGGTGAGGATTCGATCATGAGGGATATCTATGATGGACATAGTAGAGACGTTGACAGTGGATCAACAGTGAATATTAACCCCTGTCCAGACCAACAGTGAGGATCTATTCAAATTGAATCGAGCTAAGGTTTGGAAAGAAGGCTCATGGCAGCATTTTATTGGAGTGGGAGGTTTAGAGTGGGTCTTGTGTAATGAGAGCCCAATATTTCATCGAGACGGTTTGAAATTGGGAGTGCATCGATACTCCAAGATTCGAAAATGATACTCAAAGAACCTGGTCATAGTTCATTGTTTTATGAAGAGTTAGCGCCAATATATTGGGATCAAAAGTTTCAGAGGAATTCTATAAAACAAGATATTCGATAAATAAAGGAGTCGACGACTGGGATTTAAAGAAAGGTTAGAGTGCTTGGTCAAATGAACGAGCACCAAAGGATGAAGGAGACGACAACATGGATTTTGGCATGAGGTTATAGTGTCTGGTCGCTAAAGGAGAATTAACGCCTGGTTTGGGTGTTGAATAAAAGCACCAATAGTAGACTGGTGCATAACAAATAATTTCATAAATCTGTTAAAGGATGATTTTTTGGGCCGTATCAAGATTTAAGAGCAACTCGAATTCTGAAGTTGTAGCAGAGTAAAATCAAAATTTTGCATATGTCGGTTTTAGGCCAGGAGGTCATCATCAAGTGGTATCAGAGCTGAAGAAAAATCATATGCCACTTGATTCCATCAAGTAGTATCAGGGTGCAGTAATGCTCTTTGGAGTTTTGTGAGAGATACAGAATAGATGATGAAAAACACATAAGATCTTGTGTAGGGGAAGGATAGGAAACAATGAAATTATGCAATAGGAAATTTGCAGATAGAGGACAGTTCCAACAAAGAGAGTGCTGAGTAGAATTGTGAAACTAATAGAGAATCGATTTCTAGATATAAGGAGCAGAGAAAAAAATTTCAACATAGGAACTATGAGACTGCAGAGTTGAGGTCGTTTCAACCAAAGAAATAGAGTTGGGAAGAAATATTTGCAGGACAAGATCATGGAACAAATATTGCAGGTATTGTCCTGATGTTTTATAATTAACTTTGGTAAAAACATATTTTGGTTTGCATATAACAGTAGAAGGAGAAAAGAAATGATGACATCCCTTACAGGTGATAAGTTGTGACAGGAAAATAGAAGCTTGTGGAAGAAGGAATCTCATAGCAAGGAGAAGCTTTGATAAATCTTAAAGAGAATAGGACCAATGCAGTTCTCGAGAGGAAGTGAGTGGACTGCAGAAGCCTACAGATTTTGAATCTAAGGAGCAAAGGATGCTCAGAAGGTTCCATAGGAGAGGACCTATAATACAAAAAGGTCAAGCTCAGAGGAAGGGTTGATGATCCATGGGTATCTCGGTGTCCATCCACCTTTTCCACTATATCAACATTTTGAGCCTATGGTTTTGATAAACCATGATATTCACCCTTTTGATGGGGAAATGAATGTAATGCCATCTTCATTTGTTAATTACAAACATCATGTAATGATTTCCTAGTGGTTTTATGTACATGCCTACAACATAGTGTTAATACATTGGATCCCATTAGAACTCCGTAGTTAAGCACACTTGGGCTAGAGTAGTACTAGAATGGGTGACCACCTGGGAAGTCCTAGTGTTTTGCATGCCTATGGAATTTTATAAACTTAGATTAATATATCCCACATGCATCATGGGAATTGTTCTCTTCTCACTCTCTCATATATAATTGAGGGGAATGAGGCCCTTTAAGAATCCAATGAAGTGTGATGTAAATCTTGTTGTGAATGAAGCATAGACAACATTTCTTTTTTTTTAGAGATAAGCTACCCCATTCTGATAGTTTTTGTTCTACAATGTTTTTTTCATAATTTAGATTTCTGTGGTGAGAGTTTTGTTTTTCAAAAATTATCAGAAGAACCACAGTATTCGCAATTGCTTGTCAAAGTTTTGTATCCACAACATGATCCATTTTTAGGACATAAAATCCTGAGGAAAATTACAAGAGAATAACCCTAATAAGTTGCTCTTCTCTTGATTTTAACTCTCTTATTCATTAATAGAAGTTGGGTTTCACTGTATTTTTGTGTTCTCTTCTATATTTTTTCTTTTGTCTCATTCTTTTCTCATCATAATATGGATCAGTGGTATTAGAGCAGTCTGCTCCTTGTCATTTCTCAGAGAAAGTCAGGGGATGAGGTCAGGGTATAAAGAGTTGGGTCTCGAGCTAGTTTCGCATGAGGAAAACCACTCTCGCCAACCCAAGAAACCTCCCATGGCAGAAGAAAAGAGAGATGACAAAGCAAGAGATCATTTCAAGATGTTTCTTGAGGAAGCCCTTGCATGACAAAGGAACTAAATGATGGACAACTTCGCTCAGATCCTGCAATGACTATCGATGGAGGTTGAGGCATCTTCGACAAGAAAACATTTTCAATGTGAGACACTCTTCAAGGTATAAGTCAATTTTGATATCCCCTTATTTGAAGGCTAGATAGATGTAGATCCTTTAGAAAAATGGTTGAATCTACTAGAAGGTTATTACTTTATCCAAAAAAATTCTGATAGTGAAAAGATCACCTTCATGCTCCTTAAATCCCTTCCCCATGTTAGATATTGGTGGGAAGGTTGTTGGGAGAGGTACACCATGGGTGAATCTACACCATCAGGAGAGAAAACACTTGGGTGGCCTTCATAAATGCCTTAAAGGAGGAGCTATACCCTATCAAAAACTATGATGACCAGTACATGAGATTGACAACTCTACATCAAAAAAGAGATGAGATGGTGTCGAAATACACTAACATCTTTCATAACATAGTTACCAACTTAACGAGAACTCTACAAAGTTCTCATTTTTTGGGGTGTCCAATTTTTTACCATGTTTTTAAAAATGGTGTTATTAGTAGGTAGCACCCCCCTCCGTTTTTATGTGTTTTTCGATATTTTAAAATTTTCGATCCACAATGTTTCCACATTATTTTTTTAAATGCTTATTTTTCATCTATCTTCAATGTTTTCTTATTTATTTTTTATTCAATGGTGTTTTTAGTCATTTTTTCATGCTTCTTTCAATCTTAAAAATATTTTTTACCATTCACTTTTTTGAAGTTACGATTTTTCATACAATTTTGTCTCCTTAATTAATTTATTGTTCCATACTTTTTAAATATAGTGAAAAACATCACTTTTAACACATTGTTTACCTTTACTTCAATACATCGAAAACAAACTATAGTTAAATAACAATATTTTTGAATATTTAAAAAACAAATACACATTTTATATCCATATATAATAAAAAAACCTATACATTTTGGTACATAGTCCTTAAAATAACATGGCAAATAAAGCATTTTTATGGACATAATTGAACAAAAAAAATCAAAATTTTATAAAACAAATTATCATTTTCTTTCATATTTTTATACATTTGAAGTAAAAAATGGAAACATTTAACAAAATTTTCCAATGTATAATGATTCACATACAAATAAAATGAAAAAAGAAAAACAATAAAAATATTCATCACAAAACAACAATAGATACATCTTTATTCTTATTTTAAAATCTAAAAGTCAAAACATTACAATTATAGATCATCAAAAATTTGCAAAATTGAGCATTGTCTTCAAGGGAATCTTAAAACTAATAAACAATATCATATATCCCAAATTCATCATTCTCAACAAACACATTATCTTCTTCATCGACACCATTTTGTGCTTCCATTGTGTCATTTTGTTCTTCCAATGGCTCCTTGATATCCACAAGTTCTCCAAAGTGATCCTTTCCAATCACTCCTCCTAATGGTACTTGAGGTTCCTTTGAAAAATTTTCCACCTTTGATTCACTAACATATCCTTTCCTCAATCCAACTTTGTTCATTTCATCTGGAAGAGTTGGAATAGCATTAATTCTTTGTTGAATAAAACTGCACTGCATTGGGTCACTTTCAATGGCTATGCAATTCCTTCCTTTCTATAGGAAACACACTAATGTTGTACATAATCACCAAATACAAAATAAATAATGAAGTGAGATAATTTAAAAAGATATAAATTAAAAATAATATAATATTGAAGTATGCTTTTATAAATATTAGATCATAATTCTTACATGAACCCGAGAACAAATCCAAAACCCAATCTCCTTTATTTGAAAATGTATCTATAAGATAATTAATTAATGCTTTTGGTTTTTGATAAATGTTAACCATCTCTCCTTTCAAATATTTTTCCTCATATGTTATCTCTCTGACCACAACATTGTATACCAATATACTACTAGGAGTCTCTCCATCCTTTGCATTGACAAGAATAGAATTATAAGAATAATCTTTTGTCCATGTTGCAAGCTGTATAATATCAAAATCATGTTTAAATGATTCTCTATTGGAGATATGAATATTAAGTTTGTGCTTGTAACATAAATAAGTTCAAATTTAATTAAATTGTGAATTAATAAAATTGTTTTATAATCTTAATTGCTAAACATACACTTTCAATATCTTACCAAATAAACTGCATCCTTGTCTTTTCTTTCCCCTTGAATCTTGATTGTACTAATCCTTGTTGTGTGTCTCAATGAAATACTAGAAATATCCAAAATGGTGATGTTGTAACTTCTGTAAATCCAAAAACCACTTTATTCAAAGCTTGGTAAGTATAAGGCTCGGTATCATATCCAATGTTTTGGATATTATAATCATGAGGGATATCTGCAATAACTAGGGAGTATTCTTTTTTAGGAACAATATTTACAAGTTGTTCACAATCACCTAATATCACTTTATATTGAACAATGTCGAGCCCATTCCAAATGTAGTGATCAAGGGTGTCATCAAGTTGAACATTTTGAACACATCTACTTATTTCTCTTTCAAACTTGGTTTTTTGAATAAAACTTTTGAAAGTTTCAGGTACTCCCTATGCATTCTTCTTTGGAATATTTAATGAAACAAACAAACAAACATATATTTATATATCTATAAGTATTAAAATAGAAATAAATTAACTTACAAACGAATAATATGAATGTAATAAATCAACATACCTTTTTGAATGCAACAAAAAATTGTTTCAATACTATTGAAGAGCTTGAATCTAGATAGTTGAGTTTAACATCATCCCAACTTTCTTCATTCGACATATTGACCATTTTCAAATAATGTTATAATGATATATAACAAAATACTTAGAACATATATTTAAAATGAAAAAAAAAAAAAAATATTGTCCTAACATAAATAAAAAAGCACTTACAAATTCATCACACATTTCTTCTATTGACAACTATCCCAACCTAACACGTGATAATATATTTATGATAAGGTCCTAACATAAATAAAAATAATTCAACAAATTTACTTTTTAAATTCATCACACATTTCTTCTATTGACAACTATCCCAACCTAACACGTGATAATATATTTATGATAAGTTTATCATCCTTCACTCCTTGTATTTATCTCCAAGGTGTTATAGTCATATCATCTGGAAGATTTTTTTATGTGAGGACCTATCTTACTTGTGCCACATATCAATGGTTTAGCCTTCTTAACTCTCTAATTTTTTATACTGATATTTTCCCATAGGGTGAAGATCTCATTTATCAAATCCCATACATGTCCAGTTATAAATCTCAATTGAAAATAACTATCCACAAATCTAAATATATCACTTCCTTTGCGATTTTTTTCTTTTGTATTTTCATCATCAAGTGGGAATCCTATTCCCAACAAACATTGCTTCTGAAACCTGACATCAACATTTGATCTCTCCCCACGACATATTTCAGAAAATTCATTATGGATAAATATCACCCTTTGAATGAAATTCATAAACATTATGTACTCATTGTCTATGTTATGATCCCATGCCAATAACTTTGCTTCTGAATCTGTTAAACCGACATAGATTATGCATTTGATTGTCTCAAAAAGAGGATTATTGGAATATTCTTGCATCAATTCTCTTCTAGCCTCTGCAGAATTATTTGCTCCAATCACATGATATTTGTAGTCAAAACATTTTGATCTATTAAATTCTTCCCTTGTAGGAACTTCCATTGGGTCAACAAGAACTAGGTAGTCAACCACATGTGTATATGGATTGTACCTAATCAATGATTTCAAATTGTGAATATGGAAGTGATTCAATTTTCTAATTTGATATTTTTCTTTCCCTTTTGTGGGTTTATAAAGTTGTTTCACATTAAACTGAAATGTGTGTCCATTATCAACTAAGTCTGTCGTCCTCATTCTATTTTAAATGGCATTTTTTGTTTTTTTTCATAATACCATCCTCTAGATTAACACCTAGTGTTATTATTTCTCTACTACCTTTAGGACTTGAATCACTATAATACTTTGAGCTAACGATGGCTTCTTGAACATTATTAACATTTGTTTTCTTCCTCTTATGATTTAAATGTGTTTCATCTAAATCAATAATTTATTCATAATCAATAGGAATAGACTCATCATCAACCATCGCTCTTTTGCATTTATCTTGTTTATTCTTTTTACGAGAAGGAGTGATAACCTCATTGGGACCAATCTCAACAAAATATTTGTTTTGAGTTTCCTCATTTTCAAATGTAACCCTTTTAGTATTTCTAAAATGAACCTTTTTCTTTCTTCTTTCATGTTCTTCTTTGTCTACTCTTGCAGGTTCAACCTCCATTACTTTTTGTTTATTTTTCCTTCCTTCTTGTTTCTTTTCAATATGAAAAGTGTTGATGACATCCATGATATTATTTTCTGTAGAGTAAATCCCCACTAACATATGTTAAAGTCGTTCAACAAAATACTGTAAAAATAAAATATAACATTTTCATGTTAAATAAAATTAAAACATTACCATGATACTAAAAATAATAAAAGACACAAAAATAAAAATAAAAAACTTACATTGTCTTTCTCAATGTCATCAATGATGGATGCACATAATTATGAAAAACATTCATTCTTGTTATAATTGCTCAATTTGAAACAATATCTAAACTTGATATAAGTTATGCCTTGTTTGACAAGTGCATAAACAATATCTCTGGCTAAAACCAAACATATATCTCATAAAAATCCAAGTGCCTGATAATTTCCTTGCACATGTTCTAATTTGGAAAAAAACAAATATATATGATCTCCATTGTTTCTTTCCTTGTATTTAACAAACCAAGAATATTCCAATTTGTTTTCACCTTCCAAAAATTTCCACTATCTAACATTTTTCATTTCCCTTGATAGTTTAGGTGTTATGCTATCATTGTGTTGCCTAACATTCATGGAGGTTCCAGTTGCAAGTTTGGATGTCATTATTGTAGGTCGTTATCCAGATATATTCATAGATAATCTCTTTCATGTCATTTTCCTATAAGATAAAGGGTAAAATAGTGAAGATGGGTAACACTTTTGTGAGAATCAGGTCTCCAAAATTCCTAGCAGCATTTTTTCGGCCGAAAAAACGTTGCTAGGAATTTTTTCGACCGAAACATTTTTTGGCCAAACATTTGCACCTCAAATTGAACAACGCCCTGATGATGCCCTCGAAAGTCGTGTACAATATTTTCCGGATGAATTTTTTTTCCTGTGGTAAGCATATTTGAGCCGAAAGACTTTTCTTCCGAAAGTTTTATTTTTAATAGATTCCATTAAAAACTAGGTTTTGGTCGAAAGAAGATTGAAAAAAATCAAATTAGGCCTTTTACATTATAATAACCTAAAAAAACATTGAATATAAGAACTAATTTAAAAAATAAAAATAAAAAAAAATTGACCCATGGAGTTATTAGGCTTATGCAGGGATCGTGCCTTGGTCATTGGGGGGCTGGGGCAATGCCCGACATTCCTTCCCCCCCAGCGGCTGAGGCATGGTCCCGTAAACGAGGCTTGGTCGTGGGGGCTAAGGCACAATCTCGTGGGATCATGCCTTAGCCACGGGGGGGCTGCGGCGATGCCCAACATCACCCCATCCCCCATGTCTAAGCCTCAGGCATGGCCTAGTAACCACCATGGGACAAAACTAAAAAACTTTAAGTAAAAAACAATTAAAAGAAACTAATTTTTTTCACAAAACTATACCTAAATTTGACTTCCTTTTTCTCAAAAAATCTTAAAGATTTTGTTAAAATTTTTGAAAAAAGTCTCAATTTTTTAAAAAAGTTGGGAATTTTTTAGAAAAAATTAGAAAACATCTAAAAAAATTTAAGGTTTTTTAGTTTTCGCATGAAAAAATATTATGTGATTCAAATATGATCTTATAATTGTTGTTTTGGTAAATGGTAAGAATTTAAAAAATAACTAACCTCTGAAATGTTAGATTCTCCTTGGATGTCTTCTCAATGTTTCTCCCTTGTATCTTGCTCCAAATCCTTTAACGAATACTTCCCAATATATCACACAATGTAAAAATATCAGACAAAACTGTGTATATATAACACAGATGATATAAATTACTCTTAGTATAATGAATGTGGGATAAATAAAAATTAGGTTTATTGTCTACATATATACCGAAAATTATATGGATCATTGCTATGTTTAATGAATGTGGGATACATAAATAAACATGAGAAATATTGTATTTAACATACAAATAAGAAAATAAAAGAGTAAAAATTATTTTTAATTTTTAAGGGAAAAT
>SNQJ01S0015119.1:24676-37149 GCA_010110895.2 Picea sitchensis | reverse complement strand
AGAGGGAAAAGACCATTATGCAAGTTATAATAATTTCATTGGAAGGGTGATCATTTGTATCATTCTATGTTCTTAGAGAGAAGGGATGGCTTCATCAGATAAAGAAAATTTATTTCTTAGACATCAGTAAATTGTTCGCATACCTCTTATGTTGGGACTAGGAAATGTGATAGGAATGTTTGTAATGCAAATGAGGCATCGTATTTTTCAACTAGTCAGAATTTTGATCATGGTGAAATCAATTTTATTCAATATGTTCCTCGTGAAAGTCATAAATCAAAGGACTTTGAAGGCACCGATGATGAAGAGGAGGAATATGATGGTGATAAATCTATTTAGTAGTTTAATAGTAATGAAAATAATCAAAATGTAGGTCAAAGTGGAGACTGTGATCAACATTTAAATGATTGGGATGAATCTTTTCCTCCAAGTGGGGAGTTTCAAGGTACCGATGAAGATTTCCAAGGCACCATTGAATATGATGGAAAATTTCCCTCAAGTGGAAATTTTAAAAGCAGTGAAGATGATTATGACAATGGTGGACACTCTTTCCTCAGTGGGGAATTTAAAGACAACAATGTTGGTGATGATGAATTTCCTCCAAGTGAATATTTTGAAGGTACTGATGAAGATTTTCCTCCAAGTGAGGATTTTTAAGTCATGGATGAGAATGATGAAGAATTCCCCCCAGGTGGGGATTTTAAAAGTAATGATGACGATTATGGAAATGTTGGACAGTCTTTCCCGAATGAGGAATTTAAAGGAAACAATGTTGGTAATGATGATTTTCCACCAAGTGAGGATTTTCAAGGTACCGATGAGGATAATGAAGATTTTCCTCCAAGTGAGGATTTTCAAGCCAGTAATGAGGATGATGAAGAATATCTCCCATGTGGGGATTTTCATAGTGAAGATGATTACGTCATTGGTGGACACTCTTTCCCGAGTGATAAATTAAAATGAAACAATGTTGATGATGTTGATTTTCCTCCAAGTGAGGATTTTCAAGATATTGATGAATATTTTCAAGGCACTAAGCAGGATGATGAAAGTTTCCACTCAAGTGGGGATTTTGAAAGCAATGAAGATGATTATGTCAATGGTGGACACAATGTTGATGATTATTTTCCTCCAAATTAGGATTTTCAAGGTACCGATGAAGATGATGGAAAATTTTCTCCAAGTGAGAATCTTAATGGCATTGACATTCTTTGGGTGATGATGATTTTCCTTCAAGTGAATATTTTCATGGAAGATCCAATGACATTGGTGAGGATGGTAATCATGTCTATAGTGATTTTGATATTCCTCTCATGAATGATATTATCAATGAAGATGATGGATCTAGGAATGAAGATCATGTTCTCAATAATTCAGCTGCAACAAATCAAGGTGATCGACATTCTCTAGTTCAGTCTCCTGACAATGTTTTTCTTGATATTCCTTCTGGTGATAAGGAAAACCCTTCTAGTGAGGTTGATGAAATATTGGATACATTGCAAAGAAACATTGTGTCTAGGACAAGGACTAAACCTTTTTATATCAATCCATATCATTCTAGTTATACAAGGTCTAGGAAATAATTTCTCACTAAATCAATTTCGATAAGTGAATTGATTTCCAATGAATGTTGTCAAAAGAATTGTTTGAAAAGCATGGACTACATGTATGCCTTGAATAAAAGGAAGACATATTTTTCAATGAATAAGAGCATGAAAAAATAATATTTGAAGGGGTGCATGATATCCACCAATACAAGATATGATTATCGCATTGGGAATATTTTACTTTGCACAAAGGCTTTCAAAAAAATTCACTCAATTGTTAATCTTCATCTATCAAGAATCCAGACATGGTTGGAAAAATATCCTTCATTTTATTCAAAGGTACATCATGGACAAGAGAGTGGGCCATTGAAAAACACTACTTTGTCATGGATGCGTGATTTTTTTTCCAAACATGGAGAGTGTATGCTAGATAGAGACACAATACATATTCCAAATAATTTCTCAAAGAGGGAAATATACAACTTGTAAAAAGGATATGTTGAAGGTGTTGAAGGAAATGGTATTTTTATTACATATGCATATTTTACAAGAATATGGAAGAACAAATTCAACAATGTATGTATTCCTAAGAAGTCAAGGATGTGGATTTGCAGTATATGTGCTACTCTTAAATCAAGAAGAGATAAATATGAAGGGGAGGAAAGAGGTATGTATTTACTATTTTGTTTTTTTTAATTAAATAGTTATCAACTATGAAAACATATGATCAATATTTTCATTTTATGTCATGTGCAGATTCCATAGTCAAAGCACTTCAAGAACACCGAAATCAACAATCAAGTGAAAGGAAAAAGTTTTACAAATATCGAAAGAAGTGTTATGATGCTCCAAACAAATATTTAGGTATGATAATTGATGGCATGGACTAAAAGAAAACACTTCTATCACATTTTTTCTGTACACCCAAAAATTTATAGTAAAACAATTTCATTCAGTTTCACTTGGTTGGTTGTATGGTTTTCAATGGAAAAATGTGGCCAAGGGTTTACTTCACAGCTCGAAATATTCATAATGATGCAAATCTGACCATCACCATAATTCATCATGTGCTCACTCGTTGGTCTAGAAATATTCCTCAAGTTCTCTATCTACACTTGGATAACACTAGTCGTGAAAATAAAAATCAAATTGTGTTTGGATATCTAAGCATGCTTGTTGAAATGGGAATATTTCAAAAGGTGAAACTCAGTTTCCTTCTTGTTGGAAACACTCATGATCATATTGATCAAATGTTTAGTTGTTTTTCAGTAACATTGAAGAGGAAAAATGTTGGAAGCCTACCATCATTGATTGAATGTATTAAGAAAACATACATTCCAAAGCTTGTTTTTCATATATTAGAAGAAACTGTTGACATGCAAAGATTTATTCAGGAATCGCATCATGAAGAAAAATGTATTGAGCATCTTAATGACATTAGCTTCCAACATTAATTTCATTTCAAAAAAATTGATGGGAAAACACTTATATGGGGAAAGCAGTATTCAAATACTATAGAATGGGGGCCTTCATCAGTTTTATCATTTTTGAAGTTCATTCCAAATCGTCCAATATTTACATCAAATTTATTATTTTTACAATCAGTTGTTGAAATCCATAATGCATGGAGGTGTAATAGAGATGTAGATTATTCTGAATTCCTGGAAGAAATAAAAAAAAAAAATCATCAAGGATACATATGAGTACTTTGATGTTATTGATTCTGTTTGGTGGGAGTATTTTTTCAATAGTCAAAGTGACATAATTTCAAGCTCAACAAATGAATATACAATGTTGAAGACTCCATTTCATTGGCCACAAAATATACCAAATGAATCTGAAGAAGCAAACATTGTTGAAGTTCAAAAAGAATATCAAGGCACTAGTGAGTTTACACAAGCAAAGGAAAGAGAAATATATATTGGTTCACAAAGGTCACATGCACAATGTGAAGCCATGGAAGACCTATATAGGGGTTCAGTACAATATATTAAGGAGGGGAGCATGATTGCAGTTTTAGCGACTAAATATCCACATGGTTATCCATTTTGGATTGGAAAGGTTATAAAGATTGAGAAAGAAAATGACGATGTTATTGCAATTGAAGTGCATTGGTATGCAACAAGTACACAACCATTCAATGGTGTGTACAAGCTAGATATGGTGGTTGAGAAACATGTGAATAGAAAGAGAAAAAGAAAGGGTCAAAATACAACTCGTCATCCCATTGACCTCTTAAAATTAGATTATGTTGACATACTTGTTTATGACTTCAATTTGACAAAGAGAGGAACTCTTCGCTCCAAGACAACATAGATTATCAAGAGCTTGTTGCCACAAGAAATAAATGCAATATGGGAGTCTGTTGAACCTAGTTGTAGATCTAAAAGACATTTGACATATGAAATGTTGGGCATGCATGTAGAGTTAGATGGTGCATTCATCAACAATAGAGAAGAGTATGGATCATCTGCATATTCATCTAATCATTCATCTTAAGACAATGTAGACTTTGATGGTATTTTGGAAACCATGATTCAATAAGAATAAGTGTATGAAACATTTTATGTATTTTTGATCCATATGATGTTTGTGTGGTAACTAGAAATGAGCATTGAACTTACATATGATCTTACATGAAGTTATGAATATTTTTTTATGTTTTATGAATTATATGTTTTGATTATGGATAATATAAAAAAAAATATTAGCTCATATATTTTGAATATGAACAATATAACAATACTTTTAAGAAATAATTTATGTTTTATTCAATGTAACGTGTATTTGCATTTTTTATTATTAAAAGTAAAAAAAATATATATTAAAAAGTGACGTTGAATTTTTAAAGTATATTGTGATATTTTCATGGCATTATGTATTACCTTTTTCTTTGAGTGATAATAAGATTTAAAAAGTAAACATTTAAGGGTTGATTTTATGATTTTGTTTATAGTAATGATAAGTTATTTTACCACTTTATAAAAATGTGTCATTTTCATACACCAATTTTAGAATGGGTGCTACCCATAGCAGTGCTTGTCAATTTGATGGTTTATTTTGAGGTCTTGGTTTTAATAGTACCAAGTGCTAAAATGTGATTTCAAATTATCTAAAATTTTAATGTTTTGAAAAAACAAAAAAAAAATCAAAAACATCTCTTTTTTTTAGGTGTTGATTTTAACGTTTTTCTGAACTACTATCTGAGTTTTGAAGGCCATGTTTGAAAAATGTTGTAATTTTGACCCCGTTAAAAAAACAGTGCTACCAGTAGCACCATTTTTTGAATTGGGGGTTGATTTTGATGTTTTTTTATGCAAAAATATGGGTTTTTTGGGCCAGAGTTCTCATTTTGAGGTCACAATTCTCATTAAGTCGGTAACTTTGCTCCAATTTTAAGAAATAATTTATTTTTTATTCAATGTAACGTGTATTTGCATTTTTTTTATTAAAAGTAAAAATATATATTAAAAAGTGACGTTGAATTTTTAAAGTATATTGTGATATTTTCATGGCATTATGTATTACCTTTTTCTTTGAGTGATAATAAGATTTAAAAAGTAAACATTTAAGGGTTGATTTTATGATTTTGTTTACAGTAATGATAAGTTATTTTACCACTTTATAAAAATATGTCATTTTCATACACCAATTTTAGAATGGGTGCTACCCATAGCAGTGCTTTTCAATTTAATGGTTGATTTTGAGGTCTTGGTTTTAATAGTACCAAGTGCTAAAATGCGATTTCAAATTATCTAAAATTTTAAAGTTTTGAAAAAACAAAAAAAAAATCAAAAACATCTCTTTTTTTTAGGTGTTGGTTTTAAGGTTTTTTTGAGCTACTGTTTGAGTTTTGAAGGCCATGTTTGAAAAATGTTGTAATTTTGACCCCGTTAAAAAAATGGTGCTACCGGTAGCACCACTTTTTGATTTGGGGGTTGATTTTGATGTTTTTTTATACAAAAATATGGGTTTTTTGGACCGGAGTTCTCGTTTTGAGGTCACAATTCTCATTAAGTCGGTAACTTTGCTCCAATTTTAAGAAGTAATTTATGTTTTATTCAATGTGACGTATATTTACATTTTTTTATTAAAAGTAAAAAAATATATTAAAAAGTGACGTTGAATTTTTAAAGTATATTGTGATATTTTCATGGCATTATGTATTACCTTTTTCTTTGAGTGATAATAAAATTTAAAAAGTAAACATTTAAGGGTTGATTTTATGATTTTGTTTACAGTAATAATAAGTTATTTTACCACTTTATAAAAATGTGTCATTTTCATACACCAATTTTAGAATGGGTGCTACCCATAATAGTACTTTTCAATTTGATGGTTGATTTTGAGGTCTTGGTTTTAATAGTACCAAGTGCTAAAATACGATTTCAAATTATCTAAAATTTTAACGTTTTGAAAAAACAAAAAAAAATTCAAAAAAATCTTTTTTTTTAGGTGTTGATTTTAAGGTTTTTCTGAGCTACTATCTGAGTTTTGAAGGCCATGTTTGAAAAATGTTGTAATTTTCACCTCGTTTAAAAAAAATGGTGGTACCGGTAGCACCACTTTTTCATTTGGGGGTTGATTGTGATGTTTTTTATGCAAAAATATGGGTTTTTTGGGCCAGAGTTCTCGTTTTGAGGTCACAATTCTCATTAAGTCGGTAACTTTGCTCCAATTTTAAGAAATAATTTATGTTTTATTCAGTGTAATGTGTATTTACATTTTTTTTATTAAAAGTAAAAAAAAATATTAAAAAATGACTTTTGAATTTTTAAAGTATATTGTGATATTTTCATGGCATTATGTATTACCTTTTTCTTTGAGTGATAATAAGATTTAAAAAGTAAACATTTAAGGGTTGATTTTATGATTTTGTTTACAATAATGATAATTTATTTTACCACTTTATAAAAATATGTCATTTTCATACACCAATTTTAGAATGGGTGCTACCCATAACAGTACTTTTCAATTTGATGGTTAGTTTTGAGGTCTTGGTTTTAATAGTACCAAGTGTTAAAATATGACTTCAAATTATCTAAAATTTTAACGTTTTGAAAAAACAAAAAAAAATTCAAAAAAATCTATTTTTTTAATTGTTGATTTTAAGGTTTTTCTGAGCTATTGTCTGAGTTTTGAAGGCCATGTTTGAAAAATGTTGTAATTTTGACCCCGTTTAAAAACATGGTGCTATTGGTAGCACCACTTTTTGATTTGGGGGTTGATTTTGATGTTTTTTATGCAAAAATATGGGTTTTTTGGGCCAGAGTTCTCGTTTTGAGGTCACAATTCTCATTAAGTCGGTAACTTTGCTTCATACCTTGTGCTCAAAGCTGGGTATCAAAGACTCTGAGCGACACATGATATTTTAGTACTGCAGTGGTCTACACAGGTACATACAAACATAGATGGATTTCTTGGACATCTCCTCATTGTGAGTTGTTTATCGATATGCAATCAAAATCGAGCAGAAATTCAAGCAGCAGAGTAAGAAGGAGTTTGGGTTTGAAAATATGTCACAACAAAAGTATGGAAAATGAAACCCTAACTCATAGAACGAAGGACATATCAGCAAGGAAAGCCAACCTGAAGAGATCCAATCCAAGATGCAGGAAAAGAAGGGTAATGGGAAGTTTAAGAAAGACACTGAAAAGTGGCGTGAGTTCCATAAAATCCTCTGGCACAACACTAATGAATGTCGCTCGAAATAGTCATTGGTGGTCGAACTTAAAGAAAAAGAATTAGAACCTGAATCAGACTTTGATTCAGAGCACAATAAAGGGAAATGAATCATCAATGCAAAACCCACTTCTACCATGGCAGCCACAACAATACAACCAGAAGAGCCAAAGAAGCTTGAGGAGGGGGAGCGCCTCTTCCACTCATAGATGTGGATAAAGGGGACTCTGCTACATTTCATTATTGACAGTGGGCATTAGAATAACATGATCTCATCTGAGGTTCTCAAGAGATCAAGAAGTTTCCAACGATTCCACACCCCCAACCATACACCATTGGATGGTTGAGTCGGGGATGATACATTTGTGTCAGTCAGCAGTGACAATTGTCCTATGGAATCAATCTCTTCAAGGATGAGGTAGTGTGTGATGTTTCCCCACTTTAAGTCTATGGTGTTCTTTTAGGAAAACCATATATGTGGAAACGTCACTCTATTTATGAGTCTCGGTCCTGCATTTTTATTGTTACTCTAGGAGGTCAGCTCTACAGGGCACCAAAGGTAGTTCTTACTATTATCTCAAAAAAACAGTGTCACAAAGTAAACTCTCATACTACAAAGTTTATCCTCTTCACGATCTGGTCAGAATGTGAACAGAAGGACATTGTGACCATTATAGCCTCAACCCAAGACGTTTCTATCCAAAAAAAGAAAGTCAAAAATATTGTAGAGGACCACGAATAGAATGAGATTCTTCCATATGTTAAGCATAGCTCTATTGTCCATGACCCTTTTCATGTGTGCTTGGGGTTCCCACCAGTATCCCCCATTGATATAACTTTTATTGTTGCATCTTCATAGAAAGAGTCCTCCCACACTCAAACTAAGTAAAATCATGCAACGAGATATATTGAATGGATCCAACACCTCCTTGAACAATTTCATGACATCCTTCCATAGGAAAAGTACAAGCAGGACATCAACTTCAACAAGGCAAGCAACTCACCAAGGTTCATGTTCAGTAAAATTTTCCCGATCTCCCCGTTATCCCCATTTTGTGGATAACTAAGGAGATTATGTATGGAGACCCTCAGGTTGCAGATATCGAGTTCCGAGAGACTACATGACCAACAATACCCTTTTTCACATATGGAAATTAACCCAGTCACCACCACAGATGGTCACATATTTGCAGATGGCATCCACCACACTATATGGCTTCCAGAAGGTAGTTGGCCTTACTCCATGAGGTACAAGTCAGTATTATGGTGAGCATCATTTCAATATTTAAGTTAGTTGAGTATGTCGTATCTTAGATTTCTCTATATTTCATGATATATGCTTGGACATTATGCATGTTTCCCTGCTTTACCTTGGTGTTTGACATTGTTCCCTAGTAAGTGGTTTTCCTTGTGGATGGGTTTGCTACTAGGAACTTGATGGGTGTTCTATATGCACTAAAAACCCTCAATTAAATTTTCAACCCGGGGTAAGTAAACTTAGATTTGTAGAACTATATGTGCCAAGGAAGAAAGGCTAGAGGTAGTATAGTCTATCTAAGGAAATGGGCTATTTAAGGGCTAATATATTCAAGCAAAGACTACTAACTTAAACTATTTACCCTAAGTAACTTTTGAACAATGGATCGATGGATATTCCTAAGAAAGCAAATGAAAACCCTACTTAAAGAAAATTAACTTAATCATTATAATGAGCAAAATAAAACTATCTATTTAATCTATCTAATGAGCAAATCAACAACAAACTAATCTAATTAAACTATTCAAATTCAATGAACAGTAACAAGTAAGAAAATAAACAAGCAAGAAACTATCTTATTAAAGCAAGTAAATAGGCAAGAAACTACCCTATTAAAGCAAGTAAACAAGCAAGAAATCGACTAACTAACCTATGGTAACTCCTACAACAAGTAAACTAAACAAAATTACTCAATAAGCAGCTAATCAAACTAGTAAGCAAGTGAATTCTATTCTTAAGTTAAACTTCATAATTACTTCTAATTTACGAAAGGAAATCTTAATCTACTAAATTCAAAGCATCATGACAATAAAAGTAATCAAAAAATACTCTTTAATCTACAATAAGAAATTATTCTTTAATCTACCAAAGCAAGAAAACTATTCTCTAATCTACAAAAGCAAGAAATCTTCAAATATAGTGTTGATGGTTATGTCTTCGGTGTCTTATGATATCACGATGGCATTTAACAATTAACGATAACTCAAGAGGGATAAACTCAATATTGACTTCTATAGCAAAGTGTTAGGTATGAATTAGACAATCTAATGAGAACTTGGCCATTATAGAAGAAATATCAACTATCTTGCAAATCCGTGCGATTCTTCAATTTATGCACTAGTCATCAACAATATGAAAACACTATTATATTCAATTCAATTGCATTATATGCTAATGTAAGCAAATTCATACTACTAGAGATTCATAACTAAAAAGTAAACTCAATAATCAAACTTCAAATTAAAATTGCAACCTAGATCTAAAAAGGAAATTGCATAAAGTAAATTAAACTAATCCTATTTTAACAATTTAAATTGCAAAGGGAAATACTCATAAAGACATAACTCAAATCCTATTTCTATTTCAGCATATAACAAGATAAGAAAACTAAGAGCTAACTGAGAAAACTAGATAAGAAAATTGAAAACTAAATTCAAAGCTAACAACTAATCATCCATCAAAACCTTGCCAAAGAAACCATTAACTAAATACTTTGTTTTAACTATGTTTTAAACTCTATTTCGAAATATAGAAATTCTAACTATCATCTCATTACACAAAGGGGTTAGTATCTAAGCTTGCAAGCTAGTTGCTATAAATTAAAAAGTCATTTCATATTAACACTAGCCTTCATAAGTATCCTGCAAAAAGAAACTGAAGCAATTAAACTATGAACATCAATTACACAGTAAGTAAAAGATAATAAAAACTCATGTACATGAAATAAAAGAAATGACAACTACACTATGTGAATTCACAAGCTAATTGACTGAATATTCACCCAGGCCATTGGTGGGGCCCCCGGCAAGTCATGGCTACTCCTCAACAATGAATCATGAGCTCAAGCAACATGATTTCAACATTAAAATTTAAAACACAGTTTTACACAGTTTAGAGAAAATGTCTTGAAATGGAAAAACAGAGCTTAACTATCCTTCACTATTTGTCTGACCACTGTTGTGGTATTTATAGAGGTTACAAGTTGAGAGGTCGACCACTAGAAGGGTCGACCTCTTCTAAAAATAGTAAATTACACTTAATGTGTTTTAACTGTCGATGGCTTCTAGAAACTAAGTGAGCCAATAAATGCCAAGCATAACAACCTAATCCAAGTTGTCAGAAGCTCAGTAACTAGAGACCACGAGCACAAGCAAAACCCATGTCACCAATTTTCCCATCACTGGTCGTCGATATGATAACCACCAACTCACCCACAGTTTTAGTGCAGGATGGAGTGTCAGACGCAATGTTGGATGGAGTACCAGATGTCGAATTGAAAACCATGAACTGCTCTCAATCCATTCATAATTTCAGGAAATGACCCGCTGTGGACTTGATTGGGCATATTACGCACAAAACCCATTTGCCATATTTTTCTGATTCGAAAGCATCCTCCCACAAATTAATATTTAAGTTCGTTGCCTGTAATAATGTCGGATGGAGTACCGGATGGGTTACTGGATGGAAAAATGCCATGTGATTTTGCCTTGGTATAAGTTATGGTGATTTGATACAAGAATCCTTCAAAACTTCTTCAAAATAGTAAAATACACACATAATATCGGTCAAAAAGGATCTAATCAACATCATTAAATTAACCATATCACGGGCCCAACAAAACTCCCTTAAAGAGTCGCCGTACCGTTCCTGACCATACTTACCACTTTCCATCATTATTCCCCTCCATTTCCTTATCTCTTGTGATCTTAGGGTGTATTGACCCAAGAAGGGGTTGTCCATCATTCTATGGGAAGAAGGGGTTGAAAGCCCAGAGGGTTTGATGTTTCGGTAGAAGATAAAATACTTGTATAAACCTTACAGATGCTTTGCCCAAGGATCACCCAAGAAAGAATTGAAATGCTTATATTTGAGTAAAGGGGACCCAAAATATAATAAAGAATGCTTAAAAGGTTTGTTGAAGGATAGGAGGTCTCATCACGATCCAACTTATCACATCCATGAATATCTAGTGGTATGACATTGCCATCATCTGGTCATCAAACCAGGGTAATGGCTCTTAGTTGCATGGATGAGATAAAGGCAGTCTCATCACGAGCTACCCTTTGTTACATGTCAAATTTACTCAACTGGATAAGTGTCGCATATTCCTCTCAATTGTCGTAAGTGTCTCATCTTCCTTACAACTTTCGCAAGTGTCGCAAGTTGTTCATAAGTGTCACAAACACTGTTCAAGCATACTACCTTAACGACGACACTAAGGAGGCAATTAAAACATCTCATACATTGGGTTTGGAGAAGGAGAACTGGTTAACTGAAGTCAAGGAACTCTTAACACCTGAAGAGAGCTTTTGATCAAAGGTTTTAGGGGTAAGCGCTCCCCTATATCAGTCTAGGGAGCGATGGCGCTCCCATATAAGGCTTCAGGGAGTGTTATAACGCTCCCCCGCCCCCTCTGAAGGAGCACTATCCACCTTTAGGGCATTGGCGCTCCCCCCAATATTCTTAGGGAGCGCTACAGCGCTCTGATGCCCCTTTTGAGGGAGTGCTACCTAATCTGGGGAAATGGTTGGCCCGTTGAGGAGAATAAGGGGAGGATATTTCAAGATTAGAAGGCAGTTGCATTCAAATTCTTGGTTCCATCAGAGAATCCATGATCTGAGGAGGAAGTTCCCCAACTTGTTCTAAAGATAACTCGAGAGGTTAAGCTCCTCTTAACCTATAAAAGCAAGCTCTATGATGGTGGAAAGGGGGAAGAATTGCTAGCATGAAACCTATGATCTCATAGGAAACACACAGTCAGCCAAAGGAGAGTGATCAGTGAAGTTGCTATTATCTAGGTTGTGGATCTTTCGAGCAAGGGTTAGACGAAGGGGACTTGACGAAGCTGTCGCATTCGCATCTACGATTGTAAGTATTGTTGTCGTTATTCTCATTAATATGACACGCTTGGCCTGTTTCTTTCTAGTTTGTGTCTAATGCTACATGAACTTATCATTAATTGATAGATCTGTTTTCAAGCTAATATC
>SNQJ01S0015118.1:45234-85599 GCA_010110895.2 Picea sitchensis | reverse complement strand
GCCCTTTTTAAATTTTTTGCAGAGTATTATTTCGGTTTATATTGTTTGTTTCTGGGTTTCTATTCTTTTAGATCTGCATATGCTCTTTCCCCCGTGCCATGTGTGATCTAGGAAAATCATAAACAAATAGGAAAATGTGCATTTTCCGGGTAAGCTAACCGAGATCTAACCCTTGTTGTCATCGAGAAGCGATTTTTTTTTCTTGTGCCAAAAGAGTTTTTTTTAGCATGCTCTCCAACAACAACAACAAAAACAACAACAATCCTCTTGCTAAACAATACAATATATTTTGCTATCCCGTTTAGTTAAAAAATTCATTATTAAGTAAGAGGACTTGAATTCAAGTCTCTCTTTTTGTTATTTTTTTTTGAAAAAATTCATGCTACATTGTAAAGTGTATTTCACTTCAAGTATAAAAGTGAATCACTATAAGTAGCTTTAATATTTTAGAGTTATTTATTTTGAATACATGTTTTCTTTTATAAAGTAACTTCATTGCAAAAGTGATCCCCATTTCTTTTTATAAAAGTGGGTCACTTCATCACGTGGTCCTTTGGTTACCGTTTATGCCTTTTTAAAAAATGACATAACTTTCACATCCGAAGTCCGTTTCCAATGCCGTTTTTTTTTAAACCGCCTAATTTTTTGAGATATTTCCATTCAGGTCATCAATTTCAGTTTTGAAATCCATATTATATACATATTTAGTATGACTTCTTCAATTAATCATTTTCTTACCAACACCAACTACTTCTAATGGAAATCCCATATGGAGGATTTATTAAGAAGTAAAGACTTGTACCAGATTACCTTGTGAAAGAAAACATAACCTACTGATGCTGATAAGAAATTCAAATGGGCTAATAGGAATGACAAAGCATGTGGACTAATCAGAACGTCCATCTCTCCCGATTTAAGGTTCCACCTTCAACAAATTGATAAACCCAAAGAAGCTTGGGAAAATATTGAATCTGTGTTTGGTAAACACAATATTATTTGAGCACAATAGTTAGAAAATCAAGTACTGAATTTACATCCAAGTGATTTTTCTTGCATTGAAGACTATCTGTCTAAGTTTAAAACAGTCAGAATTTTATGTGAAAAATGTAAGATAAAGATAGAAGAAGATCGTTGCATCTATCTTATTCTTTCTAACCTAGGTAGTGCATGTTCTGTGTTTGCATCTACCTTTTATGCCATGCAAGAGGCTCTATGGACAACTTATCAAAAACCCACTCTTGAGAAATTTTGTGATGCTTTGATTAGAGAGCAAGATAAGCTTGTGCAACTTGGAGTGATCAACATTGTAGGTACCTCCAACAAATCCTTAGTCGTCCATCAGAAAGATAAACCCAAAAATCCCAAGAAGCAACATCCTTACCACAATAACAAGCAACATAAGGGTCCCAAACCTACTTAGACAACTTCCGCTCCTAATGTTGACAAAGGAGCAAAATATAAAAATAAGAAGACCGACATACATCACAACTTTTGTGATAAAGATGGTTATGATTGTTGATTATTTGGGTTGGTTGTCATTGATGTCAACCCTTGAAGAAATTCCGGTAGCGAAGTCCGGTAGCACAAAGGTTTAGGTAATGGACCCAAGTTTGTTTGATGTATAATTGTATGTATTTTAACATATTTTAAGGTAAGACTATTTTGTATGGATAGTACAAGTCATGCCATTTCCGTTGGTATGTGGAATGTCACATAACTCCTCACGATTAGAGAGTTATGGACATGTGAAGTTCGAGAACTCTCATGAGTCATCTAGAAGCCCCAAAAGGTCAAAGTAGTCAAAGTGGTTGCAAAAAAGAAATTATTTAAATAATAAAGTGAAGTGATGAGTGTCCTGTAAGTCAAAGTGGATACAAAAGAAATTATTTAAATAACAAATTTAATGGAGAAATTACTAAGTGAACAAGTGGTTAGAAGTGGGTTAAGCCTAAAATAAGGAAAGTGGGTTAAGATGGTTAGAAGGTAATTTAAATAATAAAGTGAAGTGATGAGTGTACTATAAGTCAAAGTGGAAACAAAATAAATTATTTAAATAAAAAATTTAATGGAGAAATTACTAAGTGGACAAGTGGTTAGAAGTGGGTTAGCCCTAAAATAAGCAAAATGGGTTAAGATGGTTAGAAGGTAACCCCTTGAGGAAGCTACATGAAAGTATAAATAAGAGGCAAGCCTCTCTCATTTTAATCACACTTGACCATATTGAATATCTACAAGTTACTAAGGTAACCAAATGATATCTAAGACAAATTTTAGAGGGAAGGTGAAGTAAAGAAGGCTGAATTTCAAGGGAGGATAAATTCTTTTGATGATGTTTTCTAAGGTATGTTATTTATAGGTCATCTCACCATTTTCACAATAACTTGATTTCTAGAATGATTCAGACCATGAAATTGGGAGGCCATTGAAGAAACATATCCAAGTAGATGTGATAAAAATTTCAACTTGTGGGTCGTTGTATTTTTGGAGTTAAAATCCATGGAAAATAGAGTTTGTGGCTAGTCCCGAAACTAGTCTAAAACATGTGTTTCAGGTAAAAAAGTCATAACGTCTTCATAATAGATCCGAATATAGTAAGATCAAATGTATTGGTTAGAGTACAGTTTGTAGTATTCTGTGTACCATTTTTAGACCCATACAACAAATATTCTGTGTGGGGCATGCTCTACAAGTTCACTCTCTAGAATAAGCCAAAATTCAACAAGGTATGCCATTTTTTCTATAATTCCTTTTCTGAGAGGTTCCAAGTAGTGAAACCTGGAGGAATTGCATAAAATCCACTGAAGAACATTGTGTACTATGTTTATATATTCATTCATTATAGGTACATAGTTATGATTATTTCAAGTTAGGGTTGTTGACTAATCCAAAATTAGTCATGTGAGACTAAAGTAAAGTTTGATGAAAATGCTATTATCTTGTTGTTAAAGTTAAGGAAGGTTCTTTGTAAAGGTTTGGTGCATGGTTGATGTACTTGTTTATGGTACAGGTTGATTACAAGTTGCTTGGACAAGTTATTGTGACCAGTTATTTGTACAATTTTGGTGCATGGTTGATGCATTTGTTTATGGTATAGGTTGAGGTACATGTTGATGTATGGTACATGTTGGCACAAGTTATTGGTACAGGTTGTTACAGGTTGATTACAGGTTGATTGGTATAGGTTTACAACAATATATCTCACAGTGATAGTGTGACAGTGGTTCCATCATTCTACTTCTACGTCAGGGTAGTTGGACGGGGCAAGGACAGGTGGTTGTAAGTCACCTTCTGGTTGTAGCCAAATAACATAGGGGGTTGTAACCTCCTTATGGTTGTAGCTAGAGAATTGGGGAGTTGGATATTCCCTCAGGTTATAGCCTGAGAAACTGGGGGGTTGGAGCCTCCTTCCAGTTGCAGCTAGAAAACAAAGGAAGTTGGTGCTTCCAATGAATGTAATTCTTAAATACATATAAGAAAAAACATTCTGTGGTTTTCTACCACTTTGGGTTTCCACGTAAAAAAACTCGTGTATTGTGTATGTGTATGATTTCTCATTTGTTCATTGTTTATTTACTCTAGAACTATTGGATGATAATGCTACATTGATATAACACTTGCATTTTGTGGTTAAAAAATATTATTGCTCTATTACTGATTCACCCCCCCTCTCAGTAATCCAACAATTAGTATCAGAGCCAATTCCTTCAATAATCAGTTTAACCACTGAAAGGTAGATCATGGAGAGAAACAACATGGAATACCACAGTTTGATGGAATAAAGTATGCATTATGGATCTGAAGGATGAAAACATATATACATGCACATGGATTTGAAATTTGGCAGTCTGTAGTAGATGGATACAAATAACCAACAGTTCCGCCAACAAGTGAAAGAGCAATAAAACTCGGTCAAAATAATTACAAAACCACAAATACACTTCTGAATGGTCTTAGTGAATCGATATACACCAAATTTATGCATTGTGAATATGTTAAAGAGATTTGGGACAAACTTCAAAATATTTATGAAGGAGATTCAAAAGTCAAAGAAACAAAGCTTCAAACTTACAAAGGCCAGTTCGAACAACTAAAGATGAAGGAAGATGAGAATATTGCATCTTACTTCTTATGATTCGATGAAATAGTAAATGCAATCATAGGATTGGGAGAAGAAATTAAAGAATCTGTAATTGTTCAAAAGGTACTAACATCTCTTCCTATGAGATTTGATCCTAAGATATCAACACTAGAAAAAAGAGCAGATATAGACTCAATAAGCATAGATGAACTACATGGAATCTTCACAGCATATGAAATGAGAATTGAACAGGAAAATCCAGATATAAAAGATGCATCTTTCAAAGCATCCAAAAGGTCAAAGAAAAAGGGAAAGAAAAAGAAAAGAACATAGCAACAATAGTGACATCTCGGAAGATGATGAATAAATGACCAATTTTGTCAAGAGATTGAAAAAGGGAACCAATGATAGATATAAAGGTAATATTCCATTGATTTGTTTTAATTTTGATGGTATTGGTCATTTTTCTAACAAATGTGCTCATAAGAAAAATAAGGGGAATGATGAAGACTACTCAAATAGCAAACAAACATATAAAGGCAAAATAACCACAAATAAAGTTTTCAAGAAAAGCTTATGCACCAAAGAAGACATCTTCTCATCAGATGAAGATGAAGTCAGTGACAGTGAGGCATAAATATTTCTATTCATGATAGTAGAAGAATCTGATAAAGAAGACACCGAAGAAGAATATGAAGAGGCAGAAGTTGACTACCGAGAAGAATTGTTGACTGCCATAGAAGTTATAAGAAGAGAAAAGAGGAAAACCAATAAGCTACAAGCAAAACTAGAAAATAAAGAAGACACTCAAGAACTAGAGCAGATCATCACAGAATTGAAGGTTGAAATAAAAGAATATAAAATATTGAAGAAGCACTCAAAGAACATTTAGAAGAAAGAGACAAGATCATTGGAAATTTGGAAGCAAAGATTGTCACATTGAGAAAGTATATTCGAAAGAAAGATATGCATAACAACTCAAAAGTTTTGGATGACATTATTAGCAGTCAAAGGCCTAATCATGACAAACCCGAACTTGGATACAATCAAACAAAAAAGAGATCAAGCTCCAAAGGAACATAACAAGAAACATATCAAAAATTTTATGTAGAAACAATCAAATGGGATAGGAAGACATACAAGGAATATTATAGGGACACTCCTCCACCGATAAGATTCAGATTTCAGAATCAAGGACCGACATAAACAAATAGGCCTTAGGAAGAAGAAGGATTCATAAGAATAACTCATTTCAGAACATATTCAACTCCCAGGTATCAAACTATCTTTTTGGGTTTATGTTATGCATGCAATAATTTTGGACATAAAGATGTAAATTGCAGAGATAATAGTAGGAACATAAACAACTTTGAAATTCATACACAAAATGGTTATCCAAGAAGGCATAGTGAAACACAGAGAATAAGATACAACAAATTTGAATCATTGAACACTGAAGTGGAATGCTACAAGTGCAATAACTTTGGACACATGGCCAAAGATTGTAGAATGACAATCCCTCCTAGAGAACCACAACATAACAAAAACAATTATAGACAAGAGCATCATAAGAGAACATGGATAAGAAAACAGAATCAATATAGCAATGAAGAATGAACACTAGCTCTACAAGCTAAGTAGAAGAAGCGTGGTTGGTATGTTGATAGTGGTTGTTAAAAACACGAAGAATAGGTGAACAAAGACTAGGTCCCAGAGATTGCAAGATTGGAAATAAACCGAGATGAAGAAAATTGTACAGAGAAAAGGAAATATGTCAGATACATAAATATTTGGAAAATAACTGAAAGAAAAGAAGGACAGGTAAATAAAGAACAGGTTCAAGAGATTGTACTTTTAGGCACTGTAGTGAATTATGAATCCACAGACAGAAAGAAAGAAGTTAGAGCTCAGAGAGATGATGAATCTACTAATGAAGATGATGATGAATACACTTCAGAGAAATAATTGTTCGGAGTCATCCGGCTTAGAGACTCCCATATAATATGAATAATAGACAAGAGGAGTCTATGCGGTAGATGAGATAGACTAGAGAACCATCCTTCGAGCATCTTGCAGAATTTGAGTAGACATATTCAGTGAATTCAGTTAGCAGAAGTACAATATGATAGATTAATAGTTGTAGTAGTACTTCATGATAGTATAGTGACATATGAGTCAAAATTATGGATAGTTGTGTAGCAGAGTCTTGAACAGTATGGACAGAGATAGACGTGAAATCAACTTTTCTGAAAGGGGAACTTGAAGAAGAAGTCTACATTGAACAATTGGTTCCTAGAGCATGGTACTCTAGACTGGATAAATATCTACATTAGGCAGGGTTTAGAAAAAGAAGTGCAGACAACAACCTCTACATCAAGGTAACTCAAGATGGTATTTTATTAATTGAAGTTTATATTGATGATATTATTTTTAGAAGTATTGATGACAGGTTAATCCAGAAATTTGCAAAGGATATGAAAAATGAATTTGAAATGTCATTACTTGGAGAACTATCCTTCTTTCTGGGTCTTTAGATATGTCAAAGCAACCAAGGAATTTTTATTTCTCAAACTAATTATATTAGAGAAATGCTAAAGAGGTTCGGAATGGAAGATTGCAAACCAGTTACCACTCCTATGTAAACCAGTTGCAAGTTGAACAAAGAAGATGATTCAAAGTCTACAGAGAAGAGGAAATGTAGGTCAATGATTGGTAGCTTACTATATGTGACAACATCCACACCAGATGTAATGCAGGTAGTTGGACATGTGACATGATTTCAAGAAGCACCAAAGGAATCAAATGTATTAGCAGTGAAGGGGATTTTCAGATATCTCAAAGGAACAAAAAGAGTTTGGATTAAGGTATCCAAAAGGAAACGATCTATCACTTATTTCCTACATAGATACAGATTGGGCAGGTTGCATTGATGACTGACGAAGCACCAGAGGAGAAGCATTCTACTTGGGTGAGTGTGTAGTATCTTGGTTAAGCAAGAAACGATCATCAATATATTTATCTATAGTTGAAGCAGAGTATATTGAAACAACATGATGTTTTACWTAGGTTCTATGGATGAAACAAACTTTCACAGATATATAGGTTGAGTATGATGAGCCCATTCCAATCTATTGTGATAATACAAGAACCRTCCATATCTCAAAGAACCCAGTGATGCATTCCAAGACGACACACATTCCAATAAATTATCACTTTCTATGGGAACAGGTTGCAGAGAATAAGATCAGAGTTGAATATGTGGGCACAAAAGAACAAGTGGCAAACATATTTACAAAACCGCTTCCAAGGGAAGCCTTTGAGTATGTTTTCCAAATAAATAAAAAAAAATTATACTCCAAAATGAATGCTTTTGAATGCTTATCTTATATGTCTTAGATTTACACGAGGAAGCACCATAAACAGGACAGTTCAGGTTGGGGGATCAGTTTCAGGAAGAGTTCAATCAGGGGGAGTATCCCCAAGGACAGTTTTGTTAGGGGGAGCAGCCCCGGATGGAAAGATTCCTTTGCCATTGATGACAAATGGGGATAGATTTATAAGATGCAAAGGTAAATGCTTGGAGAAAGAGAACATATGCATGGTTCCAGGGGGAGCGATGGTCACAGGGGGAGCATGAGTGATATGGATTCAATATTGGATCAGAGTGTTTCCATCAATGCCAAAGGGGGATATTTTTTATTATTTGGGTTGGTTGTCAATGATGTCAACCCTTGAACAAAGCTCGATAGCGAATTCTGGTAGCACAAAGGTTTGGATAATGGACCCAAGTTTGTTTGATGTATAATGGTATGAGTTTTAATATATTTGAAGGTAAGACTATTCTCGATGGATAGTACATGTCATTCCATTTTCGTTGGTATGTGGAATGTCACATAACTCCTCACGGTTAGAGAGTTATGACCATGTGAAATTGGAGGACCCTCATGAGTCATCTAGAAGCCCCAAAAGGTCAAAGTAGTCAAAGTGGTTGCAAAGAAGAAATTATTTAAATAATAAAGTGAAGTGATGAGTGTAATATAAGTCAAAGTGGATACAAAAGAAATTGTTTAAATAATAAAGTTAATGGAGAAATTACTAAGTGGACAAGTGGTTAGAAGTGGGTTATCCCTAAAATAAGGAAAGTGGGTTAAGATGATTAGAAGGTAATTTAAATAATAAAGTGAAGTGATGAGTGTACTACAAGTCAAAGTGGATACCAAATAAATTATTTAAATTATAAATTTAATGGATAAATTACTAAGTGGACAAGTGGTTAGAAGTGGGTTAGCCATAAAATAAGGAAAGTGGGTTAAGATGATTATAAGGTAACCCCTTGAGGAAGCTACATGAAAGTATACATAAGAGGAAAGACTCTCTCATTTTAATAAAACTTGAGCATATTGAATATCTACAAGTGATTGAGGTAACCAAAAGATATCTAAGAATAATTTTAGAGGGAAGGTGAAGTAAAGAAGGCCGAAATTCAAGGGAGGATAAATTATTTTGATGATGCTTTCTAAGGTATGTTATTTACAGGTCATCTCACCATTTTCGCAATACCATTTTTTATATAATGATTCATATCGTGAAATTGGAAGGACATTGAGGAAACATATCCAAGTAGTTGTGATAAAAATTTCATCTTGTGGGTCATTGTATTTTTGGAGTTACACTCCATAGAAAATAGGGCTTGTGGCTAGTCCTAAAACTAGTCTAAAACAAGTGTTTCGGGTAAACACATCATACCTTATTCATAACAGATACAAATTTAGTAAGAAAAAATGTATTGGTTAGAGTATAGTCTGTAGTATTATGTGTACCATTTTCAGATCCACACAACAAATATTCTGTGCGTGGTACGCTCTACAAGTTTTCTCTCTAGAATAATCCAGAATTCAATAAGGTATGCCATTTTTGCTATAACTCATTTTCTGAGAGTTCCAAGTAGTGAAACCTGGAGGAATTGCATAAAATACACTGAAGAACATTCTGTACTATTTTTAGATCTTCATTCATTACAGGTACATAGTTATGATTATTTCAAGTTAGGGTTGTTGACTAATCCAAAATTAGTCATGTGAGACTAAAGTAAAGTTTGATGAAAATGCTTGTCTCTTGTTGTTAAAGTTAAGGAAGGTTATTTGTACAGGTTTGGTGCATGGTTTATGCACTTGTTTATGGTACAATTTGATTATAGGTTGTTTGGACATGTTATCGTGACAAGTTATTTATACAGGTTTGGTGCATGGTTGATGCATTTGTTTATGGTACGGGTTGAGGTACAGGTTGATGTATGGTACATGTTGGCATAGGTTATTGGTACATGTTCTTGCAGGTTGATTACAGGTTGATTGGTATAGGTTTACTGTAGTATATATCATAGCGATAGTGTGAAATTGGTTCCATCATTCTACTTCTACGTCAGGGTAGTTGGACAGGGCAAGGACATGTGGTTGTAGCCGAAGAACATAGGGGGTTGCATCCTCCTTCTGGTTGTAACCAGAGAATTATGGATTTGGATCTTCCCTCAGGTTGGAGCCTGAGAAACTAGGGGTTGAATCCTGCTTCCAGTTGTAGCTGGAAAACAAAGGAAGTTGGTGCTTCCAATGAATGTAATTATTAAAGACATATAAGAAAAAACATTCTGTGGTTTTCTCCTACTTTGGGTTTCCACGTAAAAACACTGGTGTACTGTGTATGTGTATGATTGCTCCTTTTTTCATTTTTTTTTTACTCTGCAACTATTGGATGATAATTCTACATTGATATAGCACTTGCATTTTGTGGTTAAAAATGATTATTTCTCTATTAGTGATTCACCCCCCCCCCTCTCAGTAATCCAACAATTGGTATCATAGTCGGTTCCTTCAAGAATCAGTTTAACGATTGAATGGTAGATCATGGAGAGAAACAAAATGTATAAACATGGAATACCACAATTTGATGAACAAAAGTATGCATTCCAGAGAAGAAGGATGAAAACATATATACAGGCACAGGGATTTGAAATTTGGCAGTCTATAGTAGATGGATACAAAGAACTATCACTTCCACCAACAAGTGAAAGAAAAATAAAAATCGGTCAAAGTAATTGCAAAGCCACAAATGCACTTCTGAATGGTCTTGGTGAATCAATATACACCAAAGTTATGCATTGTAAATCCTCTAAAGAATTTGGGACAAACTTCAAAATATTTATGAAGGAGATTCAAAAGTCAAAGCAACAAAGGTTCAAACTTACAGAGGTCAGTTCGAACAACTAAATATGAAGGAAGATGAGAATATTGTAGCTTACTTCTTATGAGTCGATGAAACAACAAATGCAATCATAGGATTGGGAGAAGAAATTAAAGAATTTGTAATTGTTCAAAAGGTACTAAGATTTCTTCCTATGAGATTTGATCCTAATATATCAACACTAGAAGAAAGAGCAGATCTAGACTCAATAAGCATGGACGAAATACATGGAATATTCACAACATATGAAATGAGAACTGAACAAGAAAATTCAGATATAAAAGAAGAAGCTTTCAAAGCATCCAAAATTTCAAAGAAAACGGGAAATCGAAAAGAAAAAGAACATAGCAACAACAATGACATCTTGGATGATGGTGAAGAAATGATCAGTTTTGTCAAGATTTTGAACAAGGGAACCAACGACAGATATAAAGGTAAGCTTCCATTGATTTGTTTTAATTGTGATGGTATTGGTTATTTTGCTAACAAATATCCTCATAAGAAAAATAAGGGGAATGTTGAAGATTACTCATATAGAAAACAAACATATAAATGCAAAAGAACCACAAAGAAAGTTTTCAAGAAACACTTATGCACCAAAGAAGACATCTCCTCATCAGATGAAGATGAAGTCAGTGACAGTGAGATAGAAAGAGTTCTATTCATGGCAGCACATGACTCTGATAAAGAAGACACTGAAGAAGAATATGAAGAGGCATAATTTGACTACTGAGAAGAATTGTTGTCTACCATAGAAGTTATAAGAAGAGAAAAGAGGAAACACAAGAAGCTACAAGCAAAACTAGACAAGAAGGAAGACACTCAAGAACTAGAGTAGATCATCAATGAATTGAAGGTTCAAGTAGAATAATA
The DNA here is from genome assembly GCA_010110895.2 of Picea sitchensis. Taxonomy (NCBI): domain Eukaryota; kingdom Viridiplantae; phylum Streptophyta; class Pinopsida; order Pinales; family Pinaceae; genus Picea; species Picea sitchensis. Next base: position 74,411 of record SNQJ01S0015118.1, on the reverse strand, counting down.
TAAAATAATTTAAGAAGCACTCAAAGAATAGTTAGAAGAAAGAGACAGGATCATTGGAAATTTGGAAGCAGAGATTGTCACATTGAGAAAGGATCTTCAAAATAAAAATATGCAGAACAAATCAAACGTTTTGGATGACATTATTAGCAGTAAAAGGCCTAATCATGACAAGTCCAGACTTGGATACAATCAAACAGAAAAGGGATCAATATCGAAAGAAATAAAACAAGAAACATATCGAAAAAGTTATTCAGAAACAATCAAAGGGGATAGGAAGACCTACAAGGAAGATTACAAGGACACTCCTCCACCGAGAATATTCATATTTGAGAATCAACGACCGACATAAAAAATAGGCCTTAGGAAGAAGAAGAATTCATAAGAGTAAATCCTTTTATAAGATCTTTAACTCCCATGTATCAAACTATCTTTTTGGGTTTATGTTATGCATGCAATAATTTTGGACATAAAGATGTAAATTGTAGAGCTAATAGCAGGAACATAAACAACTTTGAAAGTCATACAGAAAATGGTTTTCCAAGAAGGCCTAGTGAAACACAGAGAAGAAGCTACAACAGGTTTGAATCATTGAGCAATGAAGTGGAATGATACAAGTGCAATAAATTTGGACACATGGCCAAAGATTGTAGAATGACAGTCCCTCCCATAGAACCATAATGGAGCAACACCAGTCATAGATAGGAGCCTCAGAAGAGAACATGGATAAGAAATCAGAATCAGTATATCAATGAAGAATGCACACTCTCTCTACAAGATAAGCAGAAGAAACATGGTTGGTATGTTGACAGTGGCTATTAAAAACACGAAGAATAGGTGAACAAAGACCAGGTCCTAGAGATCGCAAGATTGGAAATAAAACGAAATGAAGAAAATTATACAAAGAAAAGGAAATATGTTAGATACATAAATATTTGGAAAATAATTGAAAGAAAAGAAGGACAGGTAAATAAAGAATAGGTTCAAGATATTGTACTTTTAGGCACTGTAGTGAAAGATGAATCCACAAACAAAAAGAAAGAAGTCAGAGCTCGGAGAGATGATGAATCTACTAATGAAGATGATGATGAACACACTTCAGAGCATGAATTATTTTGAGCCATATGACTTAGAGACTCCGAGATAATATGAATAATAGATATGGGGAGTCTATGTAGTAGCTCAGACAGAAAAGAGAACCATCCTTCGAGCAACTTGCAGAATTTGAGTAGACAGATTCAATGAATTTAGTTAGCATAAGTACAATATGATAGATTAATCAATTGTAGTAGTACTTCATGATAGTACAGTGACATATGAGTCAAAATTATGGACAGTTGTGTAGCAAAGTCTTGAATAGTATGGACAGAGATGGATGTGAAATCAACTTTTCTGAACGGGGAACTTGAAGAAGAAGTCTATATTGAACAACTAGTTCCTAGAGCATGGTACTCTAGATTGGATAAATATCTACAACAAGCAGGGTTTAGAAAAGGAAGTGAAAACATCAACCTCTACATCAAGGTAACTCCAGATGGTATTTTATTAATTGGAGTTTATATTGATGATATTATTTTTGGCAGTACTGATGACAGGTTAATCCATAAATTTGCAAAGGATATGAAAAATGAATTTGAAATGTCATTAGTTGTGAAAAGATGATGATTCAAACTCTAGAGACCAGAGGCAATACAAGTCAATGATTGGTAGCTTACTATATGTGACAACATCCAAACTAGATGTAATGCATGCAGTTGGATAAGTGACACGATTTCAAGCAGGACCAAAGGAATCACATGTATTAGCAGTGAAGATGATTTTCAGATATCTCAAAGGAAAATAAGAGTTTGGATTATAATATCCAAAAGGAAAGGATATATCACTTATTTCCTACACTGATGAAGATTGGGCAGGTTGCATTGATGACCAACGAAGCACCAGTGGAGCAGCGTTCTACTTGGGTGAGTGTTTAGTATCTTGATTAATAAAGAAACAATGATCATTATATTTATCTACAACTGAAGAAAAGTATATTGAAGAAACATGATGTTGTATTCAGGTTCTATGGATGAAACAAACTTTGACAGATATACAGGTTGAGCTTGATGATCCCATTCCAATCTATTGTGATAATACAAGCACCATCAGTATCTCAAAGAACCTGGTGATGCACTCCAAGATGAAGCATATTCCAATAAAGTATCACTTTCTACAGGAACAAGTTGCAGAGAATAACATCCGAGTTGAATATGTGGGCACAAAAGAACAAGTGGTAGATATCTTTACAAAACCGCTTCCAAGGGAAGCCTTTGAGTATTTTCACCAGAGACTCAGAGTAATTTCTACTCCAAAATGAATTCTTTTGAATGTTTTTCTTATATGTCTTCGATTTACCCGAGGAAGCACCATAAAGAGGACATTTCAGGTTGGGGGATCAGTTTCAGGAAGAGTTTAGTCAGGGGGACTATCCCCAAGGAAAATCCAGTTAGGGGGAGCAACCCCAGATGGAAATATACCTTTTCCATTGGTGACAAAGGGGGAGAGATTTATCAGATGCAAAGGTAAATGCTTGGAGAAATAACATAGAGGCATGGTTCTAGGGGGATCGATGGTCATAGGGGGAGAATGAGTGACATGACTTCAATATTGCATCAGAGTGTTTCCATCAATTCCAAAGGGGGACATTGTTGATTATTTGGGTTGGTTTTCATTGATGTTAACCCTTGAAGAAATTTCGATAGCGAATTCTGGTTGCACAAAGGTTTGGGTAATGGACCCAAGTTTGATTAATTTATAATGGTATGATTTTTAATATATTTGAAGGTAGGAATATTCTGGATGGATAGTACATGTCATTCCATTTCCGTTGGTATGTGGAATGCCACATAAATCCTCACGGTTAGAGTGTTATGGCCATGTGAAGTTGGAGAACCCTCATGAGTCATCTAGAAGCCCCAAAAGGTCAAAGTAGTCAAAGTGGTTGCAAAGAAGAAATTATTTAAATAATAAAGTGAAGTGATGATTGTACTATAATTCAAAGTGGATACAAAAGAAATTATTTAAATAATAAAGTTAATGGAGAAATTACTAAGTGGACAAGTGGGTTAGCCATAAAATAAGGAAAGTGGGTTAAGATGGTTAGAAGGTAATTTAAATAATAAAGTGAAGTGATGAGTGTAGTATAAGTCAAAGTGGATACAAAAGGAATTATTTAAATAATGAAGTTAATGGAGAAATTACTAAGTGGGCAAGTGGTTAGAAGTGGGTTAGCCCTAAAATAAGGAAAGTGGGTTAAGATGGTTAGAAGGTAACCCCTTGAGGAAGCTACATGAAAGTATAAATAAGACGCAAGGCTCTCTTATTTTTATCACACTTGAGCATATTGAATATATACAAGTGACTGAGGTAACCAAAGGATATCTAAGCCGAATTTCATAGGGAAGGTGAAGTAAAGAAGGTCGAAATTCAAGGGAGGATAAATTCTTTTGATGATGCTTTCTAAGGTATGTTATTTACAGGTCATCTCACCATTTTCACAATAACGTTTTTTATAGAATGATTCAGAATGTGAAATTGGGAGGCCATTGAGGAAACATATCCAAGTAGTTGTGATAAAAAATTTAGCTTGTGGGTCATTGTATTTTTGGAGTTACATTCTGTGGAAAATAGGGTTTGTGGCTAGTCCTGAAACTAGTCTAAAACAAGTGTTTCGGGTAAAAATGTCATAACTTCTTCATAACAGATCCAAATTTAGTAAGACAAAATGTACTGGCTAGATTATAGTCTTTAGTATTCTTTGTACCATTTTCAGATCCATGCAACAAATATCCTGTGTGGGGCATGCTCTACAATTTCACTCTCTAGAATAATCCAGAATTCAACAAGGTATGCCATTTTTTCTATAACTCCTTTTTTGAGAGGTTCCAAGTAGTGAAACCTAGAGGAATTGCATAAAAGACACTGAAGAAAATTATGTACTATTTTCATATCTTCATTCATTACAGGAACATAGTTATGACTATTTCAAGTTAGGGGTGTTGACTAATCTGAAATTAATCTTGTGAGACTAAAGTAATGCTTGATGAAAATGCTAGTCTCTTGTTGTTAAAGTTAAGGAAGGTTCTTTGTATAGGTTTTGTGCATGGTTGATGCAATTTTTTATGGTACAGGTTGATTACAGGTTGTTTGGATAGGTTATTGTGACAAGTTATTTGTACTGGTTTGGTGCATGGTTGATGCATTTGTTTATGGTATAGGTTGAGATACATGTTGGCACAAGTTATTGGTACATGTTGTTACAGTTTGATTGGTACAGATTTACAACCATATATCTCGCATTGATAGTGTGACAATGGTTCCATCATTCTACTTCTACATCAGGGCGGTTGGATAGGGCAAGGACATGTGGTTGTAGCCACCTTCCAGTTGTAGACAAAGAACATAACCAGTTGTAGCCTCCTTTTGGTTGTAGCCAAAGAATTGGGGAGTTGGATCTTCCCTCAGGTTGTAGCCTAAGAAACGAGGGGGTTGGATCCTCCTTCCAGTTGTAGGTAGAAAAAAAAGGAAGTTGGTGTTTCCAATGAATGTAATTCTTAAAGACATATAAGAAAAAACATTCTGTGGTTTTCTCTTGCTTTGGGTTTCCACGTAAAAACACTGGTGTATTGTGTATGTGTATGATTATTCATTTGTTCATTGTTTATTTACTCTGCAACTATTGGATGATAATGATACATTGATATAAAACTTGCATTTTTTTGTTAAAAAAGATTATTTCTCTATTATTGATTCACCCCCCCCTCTCAGTAATCCAACAATTATGAGTCCAAATGTTTCAAGAAGATGGCATCTTTAGAAGCAACGATGAAGAAACACAACATCAATATTGATTCTACTTCTTCTTCTTCTTCTTCTCATGGACATGCACTTTTTCTTTTGGTTTCTCTTTCAATACAACTTCTACTTCTTCTTCTGATGAGTGGCTTATTGATTCTTGAGCATATTATCACATGGCTAAGGATAGACACATATTTTCTGCTCTAAATGAATGTAACACCAAGAAAATATTTGGTGATGATGATAGATCTCTTAGTGTTGAAGGATATGGAACAATTTAAGTAGAAAATGGTCATTTCAATGATGTATTATGTGTTCCAAGTCAGGGATGATTTTAAGGATGGAAATTTATTTTAAAATATAGAAACCTTGGCGAATCTTACTAATCCTTCATATGCCAACTCTAAATGATTGGCGATATTTTTGTAAAAATATTCAAATTTCTAAGGATTTTATATAGTTTTTATAACATTTTGGCGATTTTTAAAGTAAAATAATTTTATCCTATAGAATTTGGGCGAATCATTTTTAAAATAGCGAATCTCATTTTTGGAAAAACCATGGAAAATTAGCCCATGAGCGAAATTTAGCCCCTAAAATCATCCCTATGAATCCAAGTCTTTCTTGTAACTTTCTATCAATATATCAAATCACTCATTCAAGTGAAGGTAAAATTGTAGAGTTTTCACCTCACCAAGTTGCAATCAAGGATATAAAAGATCCTAAGCATGTTCTTACAAATGGAATTTCCAATGATATTACTAGGTTGTACAAGTTTGACAACTTTGGATCATCATATTTTTCATCCGTTTTTGTTGCTCATAGCGATGACTTGAGCAAACTTTGGCATGGGCGGTTTGGTCATCTAAACTATCGCTCATTGCAACAACTATGTAATCAATAGATGGTGACTGGTCTTCCTCTTGTTTCATGCAAATATGGTGTTTGTGCTAGTTGTGTGCTTGACAAACATCATCGAGACAATTTTGAAAAACGTGCCTCTTGGCGCACCTTAGACCCTTTGCAACTTGTTCACAATGATTTGTGTGGTCCACTTTCTCCTCCTTATTTTCTGGGTGTTAGTATTTATTAACTTTAATTGATGAATTTTCCATATGTACTTGGGTTTACTTCTTAAAAATTAAGAGCGAAGTTTTCGATAAGTTTTTTTCCTACAAGGCCCTTGTAGAAAAGAAATATGGACATCAAATTCAAAGGTTAAGAACAGATAATGGAGATGAATATGTGAAAAATAATTTTACAAGTTACTGCACTACACATGGAATCCAAATGAAAACACACTGTTCCATATACACCACAAGAAAATGGTGTTGTTGAGAGAAACAACCACACATTAAAAGAAATGGAAAATTGTATGATACAATCTAAGGGATTAAGTCTAAAGTATTGGGTGGAAGCCATCAACTGTTCAAATTACATAGTAAATCATGCTCCCACAAAGGCTCTTAAAAATATAATACCAAAATAATCTTGGAATAAATTAAACCAGATGTAAGTCACTTCCATGTATTTGGCAGTACAACATGGGGTCACATTCTTGATGAGAAAAGGAAAGCATTGCAGCCTAAAAGTGAGAAGTGTATATTTGTTGGTTATTCTGAAGATAACAAAGGTTATAGACTTCTTCAACCACATTGTAATGAAATTATTATTAGAAGAGATGTTAAATTTGATGAAAATCTCTTGGCTTGCAAGCCTAAATCGACAATTGTGCCTTCTTCGACTTGCGAGCCATCTTCGACGTTTGTTCCTTCTTCGACCTATGAGCCATATTTGACGTTTGTGCCTTCTTCTTTAGATGATGAAAGTGAGGATACAAATCCACCTCTGCCTACTCACCTTCCTCTAGATGAGTCCTTTGAACCTGCACCAACACCAACTCCATCACTTCCTAGATGGGTCTATTCAACACAAGAAGCAGCTGGTGATCTTGTCAGTGATCGTTTAGATCAACGTCAGACACGTTCATAGTTCTAGTGAGCCTTTTCTCTTTTGTCTCAAGTTTTAGAGACTCATGATCCAGAGACATTTGAGGAAGCTTCAGGTCTTCCAGATTGGGATACAACAATGAATGAAGAGTATCATTCTTTAAGGACAAACAATACTTGGGATCTTGTACCTCTTCCAAAAGGAAGAAACCTTCCTTCTCCTATTGTGTCACTATTGTAAATCCTTCAATCCTATCCCAAGTTGTTCTTAAGGGGGAATGCTAGGATATTTAGACACTTAGGAGTTAGTTAAGATCTACTTGGTCTAATGTGTCATTAGGTAAAAGTGTGTTTCTTTAGTATGCATTTGTAGTTAGGAAATCCAACAGTCACGATATGTTCCCGACATAGAGTGATCCGACGGTTCATGATCTCCTTGATCTTAACGACCATTGATCCGTGGCTTAACACCCGATTGGTACATGATCTCTATTTAAATATCATGAAGGGTTATTTTCCGATGATCGATTGTGAGAAAATCTCTTTTAAAATCTCCCTGTAATATTTTTCTTTTGCATTAATAAATTGCTCCAAATGGCCGCATTGGCTGGGGTTGTGGATGTTTTCCCATAAGATTTTTACCACATCAAAACATAGGTGTGTTGATCTTTGATCTAGTTGTGTGAGTGGTTACTAAAGGTGTTCGTCCTCTGTTGGAATACCTATGTTGTTGAACAACGCAATTACTTTCTATCCATGGAAGGATGGTTGAAGTCAAATTTCCTCCAATTGGCTTCTGAGGGAATCTATCTCATCATGCAAGGATTGGAAGGACTACCTCTGATTTGAAAAAATCTCAAGAACTACTAGAACTTGGGATGAAAGAGTGCCCACTTTTCCCTGGATAGTGATAACCATCGATCATAGTTCATCCAAATCTTGCTAAAGATATAGAATTTTGGATTTCGTTCCTTATATTATTTCAACCATGTTGATGGCTCTGCTCACTCATTTTTTCCACCCTACAATGAGATGAATGAAACTATGCCAAAAAATTGAGCCATAATTATATTTGTAATTCTTCATTGCTTGATTTGGAGGGAAGTACAGTCCTCCTCATCAACAGAACAGATCCATAAATCCTCATGTCCTTTCCTGTTTTGGAGCAGAATGACCACGAGTGTGGGTGTAGATATGGTCGAGATATTTTGGGGGTGAGATAACATACGACCCCCTAAGATGTAGTGTGCACACAAAGGTGGATAGGATTTCATATGGGATAAATGGAAAGGGGGGAAGACACTCTGATGTAAGAAATGATCAAGGTGAAAGAAATGTCGTGTAGGCGCATAGATCATTGATATATTTTGGGAGTGTGAGAACATACAAACCCCGTGGCTGCAATGTGCATACTGAGGCAGAGAAGATTACACATGGGAGAAAAAGAAAAGTGTCAGGATAAACTGATGCAAGCGACGAGGAGGGTGAACAGAAGATCAAGTGTATGTGACCCATCCTGGGGAGAAGGAACTAGATGTTGAGAAGAACAGTAGGGGGGAAAGAAAAAGAAAAAAATGAGATGAATTACAAAGGAAAAGGGGAGAGGAGAAAGTGAAGGGGAAAGGACCTCAAGGGTAGAGAGGTAAGACAAATTATGAGAAAAGAGGGAGACCATGTGGTTCCAAAAAAGAGGGCCAAGAAAAGGAGAAAGGCCCTCCCAAACCAAAGGTTAGGATCATATTCTAGGACTGTAAGGGAGGGGCTAAGGGACAAGACTGTGGTTAATCCTTCCATTTATGTTTAGAGAACCAACTTCACCATTCACTCCCTTATTGGTCAATTTACCAGGGAGGGAATTAAGATATCATTTAACATGCCACATATAGATGTGGTTGAATTCCTTGATGATGCATGAATGCGGAGGAAAATTGACTTGAGACTCACATCCGTGGGGAAGGAGGACAATTTCAAATTTCTGATTGTGTTCTTGGAGTCACCCACTACTAACATGATTCCAATGTCTTTAGATCTCACTATGAGAAAGCCTTGCAGTTGCATATGCATCGGCCTGATTGTTGGTTTCCACTCCTATGTTCCACAAATAATCAGTGTTAATTTTTCCTCTAGGGTCATACAACACCCCTCTCCCACCTATTTTCCTAAATCATTATCGTCATTATCACTACCATTAAAATATTCATTTTTCTCCCATTCACTGGTGTTACCATTGAACTCTTCAACAATATGAATATATTTTTCTACATATTCATTGCTAACACAAGCATAAAAATTCTTATTCAAATAAATATCGTTATCCTCAATACTATCATTGGTGGCTCCATTAAATCCATTACCGAGAGGCATTTTTTCATCTGTATATCCATTATTGGTATTGTCATAAACATTATTAGTTAGAGTAATGCATTCACCCTAAATTTCATTGTCATTGTGGTGTAGTACCTTAGGTCACACAATCAAAGTCACAAATGAAGAAATTCACAACATTCAACAAATATGAAAATGTGTTAAATACTAACAGAGATTCCACACATAGTTTGTTACCAAATTAAAATCACAGTAAAGACATTCAACACAATTCTCTACAAACTTTATTGAATCAATGGTTAATTCTCTTAGGTATCATTACATTCACAGAGCTTATGCACATGTATATGGAACCCATAACAACCGACACTATGAAAACCAAATCAATAGATAGCTAAAGGCCCTTAGTTCATTCATAAACTTCATATTTATTCTTGTGATTTTTTTGGCTTTTGGTATTTCAACTACCCAACTTTTTAAATTCAATGCTTCACATTCCAAGGCTATATAAAAATTCACTAAGGACGTTAAATATTTCAATACATTATAATTTTTGCTAAAATGCCTCATTAAATGCATTGAATTATAAATGAAGGCTCCATGGTCAAATCAAACACTCAGTTACAATCATTCTACGGTTGCTTGTGCTTAGAATTCATGCAACACTATTAATCTATATTATTTTCTTGAAATACAAGTATATTGTTAAAATCAGGGTATAAATATGCCTAATAGGACAACGAAAAAAACACTCCAATAATTTCACAAGGGTCATTTTGAGCATGGAAAATTTTAGGGTATAAATTTCTCCCATGGGCTAATTTTCAACGCTTCTTCCCAAAAAAAGGTTTGCCAATTTCCATTTTTTCTAAATATGATTCACCCAAATTTTATAGAATAATTATTTTTTACCTTAGAAATAGCCCAAATTTGATAGAAACTATATAAAATCCTTATAAATTTGAATATTTAAAAAAACAACATGGCCAACCATTTTATAGTTTGCATTTTAAGGACTAGTAAGATTCGCCAAGGTTTCTACATTTTGAGATAAATTTCTATCCTTAAAATTATCCCTTCTTTTGAGGAAGTCGAGATTGATTTTATGTAATTGTCCACCTTTCCTACAAAATCTATATCTTAAAATTTTCTAATTCAACACCATTTGCATGCAACAAATTTGCCAAGTCAACAATTTATGCATTTTGACCAAATTTGACCAAAATTTCTTGACTTCACCAAAATGAAATGCATGGTCTAGTTATAGGCCAATGTTAGTGATTCAAGTTGGAGAATGTGTATTTTGTGAATCCTCACTCTCCTATATTTCCATATTTTCAAGTTAAGCCTTAAAACCTACTACCATGTGAAAGACTCAAAATTTTCCATCTTTTTTCATAGTGTCTAAGAATCCATTAGACCTCACCAAAATTCACTCCAAGTCTATTTCATGCATTCCAAAAGGAAATTGGAAGTACAATTCTGTAGAATTTCATTATAGATACAAAACCCTAGTCTCATTTTTCCTTGATTCATCTTCAAACACATCCAGTTGATCTGCAAAACTACCCTCTAACACTACTTTTGACATTTCGAGAAAATTCAAATAGTCATCTATAAAATGCATGCTAGAAATTTAGGTTATAGATCCAAATCAATTTTTGTAAAATGGTCTGATTTATAAATTTAATTCTCTACAAAACCTCATGTGTTAATTCAATGTCTAAATCCTACATCACTTAAAAAAAAGTTCCCTTATTTCAATTATTTAGGAAAACACATGCCCGACTAATTAAAATGCATGTCCAGGTAAATGTGGGCATGCTCATGTCCTGGAATTTTCATTGGAATTACTTCTATGCCTTTCACATCCATCTATGATTTCAAATCCATGTAAGTTATATTTCTTAGCTAGGGATGCTCATGCATAAGACTCTCCTATTTGGAAAGTTTTGAGAAACATTCTCAAAAGGTAAGTGAATAAAGTTTGTAGACTGGGCATCCTCCTTTTCCAATATATATTGCTAACATCCACAACATTTCCTTCAACATTTTGACCCAACACTATCCTACATCTACTCCAATCTTTATCCTTTCTTCCATTATTAGCAACTCCAACCCATAGTGTTGAATTGGTCCCTTCTCCTTTAACCAAATGGTGTATACTTACTTTCCTTATTTCCTCGTAGGCACCACTCCCAATGTTTACTACATTGAATATACACGTACACTATTCTTCTTATTGTCAACCTCTCCTTCTTTCATGGTTGTCTTCTTCATGACCTCATCCTTCACATTCTCTGCTGCATTATATGGAAATCAAACATTCCCATTTTTTTCTCGTACAATGAAATTTCTCCTGCTAGACCACTCTTTTTTGCAACACCATATTCTCCTACAAGATCATTCATTATTGATGTTAGTCCTTGAGATGTTCTAGGTTTTCATTGGAACTATGCCAAGAATGCTTGGAGTTAAAACTCAGATTTGATTTTAAAACTACTTTGTAGAACAAAGGATTTTAATAAATGCTCAGTAATTCCTCACATCTCTTGAAATATCTTAGATAGGATGATTAAGAAAACTTGTTAGAAAATAGGACTGCGGAGCAATAAAATAAAACAAATGTGGAAAAAAAATAAAGAAGATAGGCAATACAAGAGAGACATAGATTTACGTGGTTCACCCAGTGTGGGCTACGTCCACCAGAGAAATTGCCAGGTCCTTCCTTTATTATTATCCAACAAATGAAGGTATACAACCTACAACAAAACCTGATGTAACTTCCTCTTGTTTCTCTCACAATATCCTCTCTCAGAATACAATACTCGCCATCCTACATAGCCGCAATACATTTCCCTCATAAAAGAGGGTTGCATTCTAGGGAAAAAAACCCTAACATAATTTCTACCGTTAGATCTGCGACCTTATAATGAACGGTCCATATTTACAATGAAATTACAATATACTTTTACAAGGCAATTTTTCCTTCGGGGGATGCTGCCCCCAAACCCTCATCGGGGACCTGCTTGCCCCTGAACCCCCCAGCCGGGGGGATAGCCCCCCCAGACCCCGCAGAGGGGGTACCCCCCCTCTGCACTCCCCCGCGTGGAAGAGTGTACATACTTCTGGGGTGTAAAGTCTTCATGGGGTATAAACACAGCTGAAAAACACAAGACCTCCGAGTCAGGAAGATAATCAAGCTCCACAACCAACAAAACTCTCATCCTAAAGGGGAAATTTCTATTTTGTGTATTATACAATTAGGGTTAATTGAATGAATGAATTTAGGAAGAAACACATATACATAAAAGGTATTTTCTAAAAAACAAATCTTGTGGGTTTTTATGAAGAAAACGTGTTGAGCAATTTAGAGTTCAATACTTCAAACAACAATGTATCTGGGTTTATTGAGAGTACATGATTAAAACAACTTAACATCTGAAACATTTAAAGATATCAACACATTTCTACATACATTCGACTTCCTCAAAATAAAATGTAAGGAAATTGATCATACACATGAAATCAATCTCATTTACATAAAAATAACACACATACACAAGGTATATGGTGCTAATCTGTTGCTTGAAGATTTTATTGATGAACATTCAGATCATATTATTAGAATGAAAGGTATTATTTCTCAAGAAAGTATTACAATGAAATTTATAGACCAATACAACAAAAATCAATTGAATCCCTATGAGCTTACTACTTTCCCTTTCATAATCTATTTTGTGTTTGGAGCTGGGTTGATTTCTGAACTTTGAGAAAAAGATAGTCTTTTCCTCTTTGTTTGATGATGATTTCTACAATGTGCCTTATCACTCCTTTATAGTTTCCCTTATATGATAAAATATATTCTTGAAACCATTTATTGCTTCTTTATTCTTGAAACCACTTCTTGTTTCCTTAAGGTGTTTTTTTTATTTTTTATTTTTATTTTTAAATTTAATAAAAAAATACTTTTACACATAAAAATTAGTAACAAAATCGCTCATGATGAGGGTGGACATGTGCCACTTGTTTCCCCTTGTCTTGGAATTGGTAGCTTTACATATTGACACATCTTCTTCCACACCTTTCCCATTGGGTATTCTTGTTTATTTAGGTTCCTTCTCACCTCATCCAAATCAATATACCTCTCATATGATGGCTGAGAGATTATTGAAAACCATTTTCAAGGTGTATAGTGGTACAAAGTCACCATTCAACATATCCATCACATCCTGACCTTTAAGGGGTCCTTCAAGCTTTGGAAATATTCTATCATCATTTATCCTATCATCCAAGAGATTATTGTAGTTTTTCTGTGCATAAAGGTCTCCATTACCATCCCAAAAGGTAGACAATCCATGGATGATCACCTCACTGAAGATTTTCTTGAAAGAGAAAATTTCTACAGTAAGCTCATGGGCCTTATTATCTACACTTTTCATCAATATCTTCTTGGAAAGGACCTTTTTGGAATGCATGATGATGTTGGTTCTGTCATCGATGTTAAGGTATCTTATCTCTTCCTTGCATCTGTTGTTTAAACACTTAATTACATTATTACCCATTTCTATCTTTCATTCCAACTCTGCAAGTATCTTCTTGATGTCCTTGAATACCACATTAATCAATTAAATCTCCTTTAGAATAAAATAGAATTGGGACCAATTTTCAAAAACATAAGTTTTTATTTTATCCCAAATCATGTGTTTGGATCCCTTCAAGGATGTTTTTTCTATAACCTTACGCTTCACCTGAGCCAATTCTTGTTCAACATGTAGTAGCATTCAGCTAACCCAAGAGTACCTCTCTACTCTTGATCTTCTCTTCTAACTCTATGATTTTTTACACACTGAACTTGAGCTTGTTTGTAACAATGCCAAGTTCAATTTCCTTTACATTCAAATATGACATAATCTTTTATAAACCCTGATTTGTGTCTAAAGAAATGACCTGCACTTTAGCTTCTGCACATGTTTGCAAAAGATGATCTTCGTTCTCCTTCAAAGACTGATTTTCATCTTGCAACCTTTCCACAATATTCTACCTTTCTAACAATTGTTGGTACAACTTCTCCTTCTCTTCACGACTGACTTGTAGCTCTGGAGTTTGCACATGTTGTACTTTTGGAATATTAATTTTTTTTTCCAAGACCTTGATCTCATTATCTTTTTGGTTAATCAAATCCCCCACAACTTTGGGATTTTTGGGATATGCTCCCAAGAAAATAATCTTCGTCTCTAATTCAACTATTTGGATTTGCTTGGCCTTGGATGCTACTCTCTCCTACTTCAACTGTATTTCAACTTTAATCACCATCTCCCTCATCTTATTTTCACTAGAAAAATATTGGAACACTCCTTTGTACAGCATATCACTGGTTTTCTTATGCGTCTCAACCATATTCCCAGGATTAACACTTCCTATATTGACCTTTATTTGGGTGGACTTATAGTTTGTAGGAGTAGGGGGTTTTGGCACCTTTGCGTCTAGTACAATGAAATTCAGGTTATTTTGCTAATACTTCATAACATAGAGAAACTTTGTGTGAGTAGTTACCTGAGGACACAACTCTCTTCTTATATCTTGATTTTTCCTCCTTATGTTAGAGTAGTGGGAGAAAAGATAAGGGTGTTTATGAGAGGCTCATTTTTTAGTAGCAATAATAGCTCCCCCTCCCGACAAGAGGGTTGATGGGAGGTGTTCAATTGAGATAGTGGAGGTTTCAAGAGTTGAACCTTCTTCACTGGATTCTTCTGTGATATGCAATATGTTTCCCCCCTTATCCAAAATATTTGCAAGGACATCCTATGTATCTATTCCTTCACCAGTTTTTGTTTTTTTTCTCTTCTTTTCATCAGTTTCCACATTAGAATGAAAATCTAAAAAACTTCTTTTCCTAATTAACAATTCTTGCTTTTGATATGTCTAGAGGGATTTTGTAGGATCCCCTAATTGACCAACAATTGAATTTTGAACTTCTTCCATAAAAGTATGCCTTACCTCTTCGCATGTATCCAGGTTAGAATTGATGTCTATAACAAGGTTTGGTTGATGTTTATATGTGGGTCTCCTTGCAAAAGTTACACCCTATGGATCATATATTTTCTTGATTTGTCAAAGTTAATTTGTTGTAACATGTCTTCAACAACATTCGAGGCAATTCTCAACTTGACCAAGAAAGGGCCCACTTTTTCAGGCAACTTGAAATTGATAACCTGCCTATGATGGGAAAAATGCAAGTGATATGATACAAGTCTCTGTCTGATATACTCCAAGGAAAATATCCTCGGAGTCAAATATATTGGTAGCCTGTATGGTTCTTGCTCTAAACCATAAATTTTGATCAAAGTGTATTTTTTAGATAGATACTAGTCTCTTGTGTAGGTATCCTTTCTCAATTGCAACATTTTCGTCATCCGAGGAAACATTTTGGGAGGTTGCACCATGTAGCTCAAAGTGTAAAAACCACTCATGAACTTATTAAAAAAAAGGGTAAAACCCTCATTGTGGTATTTTCTCCTTATTTCCTTAGTCCATTCAATCACATGTTTTGGTCGTCTTGAATCCTCTGTTACATGGACTCCCAAACTCTCAAAATACACATAATTATTGAACATAATCAAGTAGAACACGTGGGCTTGATATCTAAAAGACTTTGTACAGTGAAAGTTAGACTATTGGAAATTAATGACACCAGTTAAGAACTCAACATAATCAATCTTGGTACATGCAATGGATTTTGGAAGACTCAATACTGAAAACATGCCTAGAATAGACTCATTTACAATTTTTTCATGCTCATAACCAAGAATCTGACAATTCATGGAAATTGCTTGTTTGGTTATGTCTGGGAAAATTGCAAATTTAAATGGAGGTGGGTTGGTTGGAAGTGGGGTATTTCCATCTAGTACCTTTATTAACAACTTATATTTTTCCAGTTGAGATAATGTCTAGTATCTAGAGGCCATGACATCATTATCCAGAGGTTCCTTAGAAACATGAGCATAAAATGGATTACTTGGGAAATATACACTTTTGAAATTGGACAAATGAGACTAGACCCATATACAGTGGTTGTATGCTCTTTATTATAATCATAATTGGTAGCACACCACTCAACAAGCTTGGGAAATTGGTAGGTTGAGGGAATTACAGATTGGGAAAAGTTTGATTCCCATAAATACAAATAGTCTCTATTGACGTTAGCGTCCGACTGAGGCATGTGTATCAATTGGTAAAGGTCTGGGTAAGATAACACTAGGTCAAAAATGTCACCCTCTCTATCCTCTAGATTGTATTGAATGTTCGATTTCTTCTATGTAGTTTGGATTTTACTAGGGCTTCCCTTAGTTTCCATTTTTTCGTTTCTATGGGTGAAAGGATAGATGAAAAGTAGGAGTTCAGAAGGTCCAAATTACCTTTTTCAATAGTCAAATTAAGTGTGTACATGTTGATTTCATGGATCAAAATTTAAACTTAGGTGGCAGGTTCAATATGTGACAATTTTAATAATAAAACTGTTAAAACCCAATTTTTACCCCTTTTATACCTATTTGGAGCCACACATCAACTTTCAACTAGCTAGATCTTTCAAATTTGAGAACGTGTAAAATTTTGAGTGATGTCACTAATGACAATAGAAAGGTCCCACGACCACGTGCTATGCTTCCATTGGTCTAGGTGGATGTCTATGTGGCACCGATGTCAGGTCGTGGTGACAACTGTTTGAGCTATATGTCTCCATGCTCAAGTGACTTATCATCACATATATTACATAGGGGCAGGCCTCTATCCACATGTCATTTTATCATTAGTGCATGTACATACCATGATGTTAAGGCCAAGTGTCCCTTCCTTTTCTCATCATACACATCATGTGCCCCGTCAGCACCACTAAGTGCCATGTCACCTTCAACTATGCATCGACTCATATGCAGGATGGTGGCATGGATGATTTTAAGAATGAAAATTTATATTAAAATGTAGAAACATGGGCTAATATTACTAGTCCTTAATATGCAAAATGTAAAATTTCTGGTGATAGTTTTGTAAAAATATTCAAATTTATAAGGATTTTGTATGGTTTCTATAAAAGTTTGGCGATTTGTAAGGTAAAAAAAAATTATTCTATGGACTTTGGGTGCATCATTTTTAGAAAAAATGGAAATTGACGAATCTTTTTTTGGGAAAAACCATGGAAAATTAGCCCATTTGCGAAATTTAGCCCCTAAAATCATCTATGGATGGTGGTTTTCTCATAAACCATAAGTAGTCTCACATGCTCAGTAGGTGAATTTCCCAAGCCTTCGAGTGATGTGAATAAAATAAAACAATCTCGCGTGGTGAGGGAGAAATCACTCCTTGTATCACGAAGAAAAGTTAAAGAGTGTGCAAGTTCATGATGCAAAATGCATTGTGGAGCGTTGATCTTTGGGTTGAAATGTGTCGCGATCACGATCATTGATCTGTCAATATTCGGTAGTGCAACCATTTTAATAAGCATTTGGCCCATGGTCTTAGCTCTCAAACGCTTATTTAGTCCCTTGATTGTGCAAATAACACTTTGTAGTGTGCGATAAGACCTCTTCGTGATCGAAATAAGGCCCTTTATTGGAATTTAAGCATTTGTGGCCTTACAAAGCCCTTTTTATCAAATGTTTAACCCCTAGAACCAATTCACTTGCATAAGATGCTTTAGGCCTAGCTCCTTTTTTTAGCAACCTTAGAAATTAGGCCATTAACTATCCATTTTACTCACTGTTATTGAAATTTTTTCTAATGTAATAACATTGGCTCCAATGGGGATAATATATCTCTACGATGTGTTGATATGTGTAGATTATGTGCCTTAACCATTGGGCTATGGAGTTTTTTTATTAACACCTGTAATACATGCATCTTCAGTGGTGGGACTGATTTGTCACCATGCTCACCATCTTAGCAAATTAACACCATAATTATTCTTAACAAAGTTTGAAATTGATATTAAAATGGAAGTAAAATATGCTGAAAGAAAGGAAAACACACTAGACTACCAATGTACAGAGTAAGGATACCCTCAAGGTTTAGTACTTCAGAAAGTTTTTGATAAAACTCCCATTGATAGAGGCTCCCAACACATCACCCTCCATATGGGATAACTCATAGGTGTTGTTGTCTTGCATTGCAACAATTTGAAGAGGAGCCATCAGAAGATTTTCAAACTTGCCATGTTTCCATTTGGATTTTATTCTAGCATCCCATTTTAAAACTAGATTTCCAATCATAAAAATTCTTTGTTTAGTTCTTTTTTCAAATATCCTCTTCATCCTTTCTTGATTATCTTGTGAATTAGTTAGTATATAATCTCTCATTTTTTGAACTTCTATTAACTGATTTATTCTCCTCTCTACATCATTTGGCTCATTTGCTTCATCCTGTAATAGTTTCATCATTGGAAGCCCTAGATGAATGGAAAAAATAATATCCAACCCATAGACTAATTGAAAAGGAGAAGTTCCAATTGAACTCTTTGTACTTATTCTATCTGCTCATAAAACATACTTGAGATGAGAATCCCATGCCCTTTTATTTTTTGTCAACATTTTCTTAATTATTTTGATTAATATTTTGTTTGAAGATTTAGCAAGACCATTTCCCTGTGGGAAGTAAGAAGTTGAATGTACAAGTTCAATATTTTAATATTGGAAAAATTGTACCATCATGGCATATTTAAATGTATGTTCGTTTTCATTAATTATCTTCCATGGGAAACACAACCTGACTAGAATATTTTCTTCAAGAAATTTTATAATGATCGAGTCAGTGGAAGCCCTTGCAGGAACAACTTACACCCACTTTGTAAAACAATATGTTGTTGTTAGTATCCATTTATGCTGGCCATTGGAATTAGGTTTGATCTCACCAATGAAATCTAATCCCCATTTCTGAAAAGGTACTTCCACTTTGATGGGCCTTAGTGGAAAAGGAAATAATTTTTGTAGTCCTGCAAAAATTTGATAGTCCAAGCATGCCCTAACAAATGTGTTAGCATCAGAGAATAAAGTGGGAAATAATAACTATAAAGTGGGACAATAATAACTAGCCCTCAATATTTTATATGTTGTATCCCTCAGGTATGATGTCCACCACAAACTCCTTTATGAAACTCATTAATAATGTCTTTTGTTTTCTCTTTAATGATGCAATTTAACAAAATCTCACCAGGGTCTTTCCAAAATAACCATCCATCAATGATTTAGTACTTTACAACTTTTATTTTGATGGAACTAGCTTTAGATTTATCCCAATTTGCTGCACATTGTAAATTATGAGGATAGAACACTATATTTATATGATTCAAATTATGCAAATCTAGGATCTCTTTTCAGCAAAGGATCTTGTGGATGCTCACACTCTATTTCTACTGTCATTAGTGTTTGACACATCATATTCACTCCCAACACCCTGCAGTTTGACTCTGTGAGAAATTTGGATAAACCTTGTCCCTTTATTAGCTTAGTAGGATTAATATACACATCATATTCTTGGATTTTGGATATCCTCTTTCCTCTTCTTCCTTCACTGTCAGGTTGGATAAGAATATCTTTACAACACTAGTTGGAACATATGCAAGGAATTTAGAATGTAAAACATAATCTTTGAAAGCTTTTAGAGCCTTAGCTAAGGCATATACCTGCTTCTCCATAATACTATATTTTAACTCAACATCCCTTAATGTTTTATTGAAAAAGGCTATGGGATTCTCATGACCTTCTTCATAATTTTGTAATAAACAACTACAAAAGTATTTTCAGAAGCAAAAGAAAACATTAGGAATACTTTTCCATAATTAGGGCTAACCAATACTGGGGATTCTACTAGAGATTTTTTAATTTGCTGAAAGGAATCTTTGGCCTCAACAATCCACTTGATATCAATGTCCTTTTTTAACATATTAGTAATATTTTCATTATTTCAACAAATTTTGGTATGAATCTTCTAAGGAAATTTATCTTTCCTAAAAAGTATTGAACCTCTTTTTTATTTCTTGGTAAGCCAATTGACTTAATTGCCTCCACTCTTTTAAGATCTATCTTGAATCCTTCTTTATATATTATGTGACCTAGCGATTTTCATTCCTTCATTGAAAAGTAGGATTTTTTAGGATTTAAAGATAAGCCGAACCTCCTACATTTAATAAAAGTCTGTCTTAAATGTTTAATATGATCTTCATCAGATTTTGAAAATATTGTCATGTCATCTAGGTATATGACTATGAATTTATATTTTTCCCCAAGAAAGGCTATATCCATTTCTCTTTGAAAAGTATTCCCTACATTTATCAACCCAAAAGGCATCTTGTCATACATAAATGTTCCCCAAGGAGTGGTAAAAACAGTCTTTTCTATGTCATCTAAATGCATATCCACTTTGTTGTAACTAGAGAAACCATCCATCATTGATATTGTAGTTTCCCCAACTACCTTTTGAAACATATGATCCATTTTAGGTAGGGGATAATTATCCTTCAAAGAAAACTTATTTAAATTTCTGAAATCCACACAAAGTCTAATCTCCCCACTTTTCTTCCTTACCGGGACTAAGTTGGCCACCCATTTCGAATACCTAAGAGGAATTATAATCTCAGTATCTAGAAGCTTCCTCACCTCCTTCTCAATACTGGGAAACAAAATAGGGTTAACTTGTCTCAACATTTTCCTAAAAGGTTTTGTCCTTGGTTTCAAAGGTATTCTATGTTGAATAATAGTATTATCATAAGTTTTTAGATCTTCATATTTCCATGCAAAAACATCCACATATTCTTTGAAGAGGTCTACATACTTTTGTCTTTGTTCATCTGAAAGTATTTTGAGAATTTAGCATATTTAGGCTCTTGATCTGTCCTGAAATTGCAGTCCTCCACATTTTCATCCTTTGGGAGAAAAACATGTTTAATAGGAACATCATTTCTATCAAAAAATTGTTCAAGTGGAACTAATCCCTTTGGAATAAATTTTTTTTTAGTTGCAAAATTTTATGATTTTCCATATAATTGTTAAAGTTTGTAGTTGTTTCAACTTCTTTCTCTATTTCATCTTTTGTCCCTTTATCTTCATCTATATCAATATGGATAGAATAAAACTCGTCCATTAGTTCTATAAATCTTTGTAATTGTTGATCATCTTGAAATACTTTCCAATGTTTCACATTGTATGGGATAGAGGGTCTATGTCTCATTTCCACTTCATATTTGACTTGGGGAATTATTGGAGACTTGAAACTGCTAGCATCTAATGCTAAAGAGTCTAGTTGCTGATTGAATTCTTGAGGGACACTAGTAATATTAAAATCTTGGAAGAAATTATCTATCAAGTCCCAAACCATATTTCTGCATGCTCTCATCCTGTGGTGTTTCGTTTGGTAAATACTTTTCACTTGCTATACTGCTAATTTAGAATCCCCAAACATTGATAGCTTTATGATTTTCAACTTTTTGGCAACTTCCAAACCCAAAACCAAAGCTTCATACTCAACAACTTTGTTAGTAGCTTCAAATTCCAATTGTAAGACAACAAAAGTTTTTTCCCATGGAGGAAATTAATACTACCCCTTCTCCAGAACCTTCCTTTGAATAATCACCATCAAAACACAATTTCCATATTTCATTAGTTCTAGGATCAATATCAGCACGAAATTTTTTCATATTTAGGGGTTTGATCAAATCCTTCATTTACTAATAAAATAGAACAACTGATACCTTCTTCCACAAAATATATTGGGTGATTTTTAGGATTATTTTGATCGCTTACCACATAAGAAAATTTAGTTTCTCTGTATAATCTTCTATTTTCTCCTCCAAAAAATGGAATGGTAGCATAAGTCATATCCATTTGCATTATACCCCCTAGTTTTCCTACCCAAGATCTTGAAAATAACATTCCATAATTTGCAGGTACATCAGCTACAACTTCATCCATCACGATACTCTTGACAAGTAAGTGTGCTAAAGTTGATACCAAATATTTGATCATACCCTCACACTTTAATTTCCTTGAATCAAAAGAATATAAATCATGGTATGGCCTGGTTATTTCTAATCCAAACTTTTACATTATGTTTTTGGGCATGAGGTTATGTGAAGCTCCAAAATCTAACATGCAATTATGTAGCAGCTTATCATGTATATCCAGAGTCACATAGAAAGAAGAAACTAAGTATTCTTTATTATCTATATGTGGTCCAAAAATAATTGTTGGGAATTCATCATGCGCATTTAAGGTATCTGGTTGATTGATGATCTCTGTTCCATGCATAAACTTTTCAATTTTCCTTTGATAGATAGGATTCTTGGCCAAATCTACTAAAGATACATGTATTTTGATCTTTCCCAATTCATGCTCAACATTAAAAGGCTGGACAATTTTATCCATATCTTTGTGTTCATTCCTCCCTTTCACGTGTTCTTGGGTATCAACCTTTTTTGCAATAGTTATCGATTCATTTTCTTTTTCCTTAGGATGATTCACAAGTAATATTTTGGGTTGAGGTTGATTGTCATGTTTAGCAATAACAAGCCTTGGTCTGAGATCATATTTCTTATGTAATTCAGCTGCAAGACATCAAAAAACAATATATATTGGGACAATGATAATCCCCCTTGACCCTCACCTTGATTTAAATTGTTATTTTTAGAATTTAAATATTTATCATAATAATTTGGAGTAAGATGAATAGCTTGATTACCACCATGGAGTAAATGAATATCTTCTCGAAATTCAAAAATATTCCTCATCTCCAAAATCTTTAATTAAGTTGTTATAATTATAGTTCTTGACAGGAGGTATAATAGGATGCTCTTTATTCCTTCTTTCCCTTATAAAAATATATAGATTGACGAGTCTCCTAAATTGATTAGGATTTCTAGGACCTTTGTATCGAGGAACATTTCCTCAATCTTAGCATCTTGAGACTCTTTATTTGATCCCGAGGTACCAACTTCATATTTAGTTTTTTTTTCTTTTTTGCTTGGTTTGTTCTTAACTTAATCTTTCAAAAAGCAGTCATATTGCCTTCAATTTCTATTGCATCATATTGCATTATGAACAAGGTTGTGTATCTTCTTTCTCTCAACATCATAGAAAAATCAACGTCAAAGGATCCTCCATAGGTGACCTTTGATGCTACTTGAGAGGGTTTAATATCAACATGAATTTTATTATAGATCTTGTTAAAGGTTTTATTAAATTCAACCACAGTTTCACTAGTATTTTTATTTAGTGATCCAAAATCTCTTAAATAATAGAGATGATCTCTCTTCTCTCACCACTACCTCATAAAGGTGGATTCCATAACCTCCCAAGTGTTTATAGTGGAAATAGGTAATCATATAAACCATTTTATTGCATATCCCTTGAGGGTTTGGACAAAAAGTCTCATGAACACATCATCATGTTCCACAAAAAAGGTTATTAGTAAAATCTTGGAAGGCAACTATATGCTCTTAAGTAGTTATACTCTTTTCCCCATCATATTTTGGCAACAATTTGAGGTAATTTTTGGAATCTCATGTGTATTCCGAGGAAGATTTAAAGGACCATATTTGGATTCTACCTAAGTATTTACTAGTGGTGGAGGTGGTGGTTGATTTCCTCCACCCATGCCTCATCCTACTGCAACCATTAGATGCTTTAAGGATGATATTGCTAGATTCATAGGATAAAGGAGGTTTAGGGTTCTTTAAGAAAGGATTATAAGAAGAGTTTGTTGAATGTGAAATACCTATAGGAGGATTATGAAAATCTATAAAATGATGATTTGAAATTTGTACAACAGAATGGGCTTCTAGAGGTGTATCATACAATATTCCAGATTTATCTATTCCATAATTAGAGAGAGGAAAAAAATCTGCATGAGGATTACCTGTAGAATATGATAGGAGTCTTACTCTGATGTTCCTCAAGGAAATCAACTTTTCTTGATCTGATATAGTTGGAATGCTTGCAGGATAAGGGTTCCTTCTAGTATTTTTCTTTGTAGATGCCATATTTTCCTCTGTGGAGTCGTCAGGTAACAAATGAACAACAAAAGGTCTGAATTTTGGTCACCATTCAATAATCAATGCTTAACTTGTTGTTTCCCAGGGAAAAATGATTTCAAACTTTTGTCCCCGACAACAGTGCCATTTAAGGATGTTAGTCCTTGATATGTTCCAAGTTTTCAGTGGAATTGTGCCAAGGATCCTTGGAGCTAAAACACTAATTTAATTTTAAATCTACTTTGTAGAACAAAGGATTTTAATAAATCCTCAGTAATTGCTCACAACTCTTGAAATATATTAGACATGATGATTAGGAAAAATCTCATCCTAAAGGGGAATTTTCTCTTTTGTGTATCAGACAACTATGGTTTAATGGACAAATGAATTTGGGAAGAAAACACGTAAACATACAAGGTGTTTTCTGCAAATAAAATTTGTATTTTTTTCTGAAGAAAACATGTTGAGAAATTCAAGATTCAGTTGTTCAAATAACAATGTATCTGGGTTTATTGAAAGTATATTCTTAAAAAAAATTAACATTTGAAAGATTCAAAGATATCAGAACATTTATGCATATATTTGACCACCTCAAACAAAAATGGAAAGAAATTGCTCATACACATGAAATCAATATCATTCACATAAAAATAACACACATCCACAACGTATATGGTGCCAATATACTGCTTGAATATTTTACCAATGAAATTTCAAAAAACCTTATCCGAATGGAAGGTATGATTTCTCAAGAAAGTATTACAATGGAATTTATAGATTGATATTGTTGGAATACTGAGAAGGGGGTGAATCAATATTACATGATAATTTTTACCAAAAATTCCTTTTAATCAAAATTTGTTATTTACCAATAGTCAATGATGAACAATTAAATCATACAATACACAATACACATAAATTTACCGTGGAAACCTAAATGGGATAAAACCACAAAAGATTATTTATAAAAAAATTGTAAGCACCAACTTACAACAGACACTAATTTGTAATAATCTTTGTAGGAACTAACTTGCAGGAGACAACAATCCCCTTGTTGAGCACCAACCCAACCAATGGACACCAACCTACAAAATTATTGGTCAGATGCACCAACCTATAGGAGACATCAATATCCTTCCTTGCTCCACCTTGCCACCCTGAAAATATTTATTTGCTTTAGAAGACCTCTCGAGCATGCTTCATCCTATGTGTCATCAAAACTAAAATCATCTTCATTACTTCCATACGTTCATACGGGCCTCAGAGCCTCTGTTCTCCTCACACTTCTTGCTTCACACACACTTCCACACACATCAAAATTTGGGCATATTTATTTATAGATTCCATGCTCTCCTGGATTTTTCCACATACCCAGGATTATGTTCATGAAGTTGGATCCAGGTCCCTTTGCCTCTTCCTCAAAATCGAGCACTAAAACTTTCATTTCATGTGATCTTATCATAGATCACACAACACAATTTGACGCTCAACAACTGCTGGATCTCATCCTAGACTCAATTTTATCCGTTGATTTACAATTGTGTTCATCGAGGTACCAAGACACTCTACAACACTTCAATGTACAACAACCATGCGATTCTTCCTTCATTTGATCACGACCATTTATTTATTATTTCGTATCGAGATCATCAAGGTGCTTAAATAATCAACACCATTTCGACACACAACAACCGTTCGGTCATTTTTCTGTTTGATCTAGCTCATCTATTTATTGGGACCACCGATTCTATTAGACCCCCTGGACCTCAAAACTCATCCATAATTAGATCGATATTTTAATTGAATCGTCACCATCAATTGTTGGGAAGACAGTTAATTCCCCATATAGCATCGACTATGACTAAGCGCTTGTCTTCGGATTTTATCTCCCTGTGAGACTACCAGAATCCCCATTCTTTTATGTGTATCAAAGTGTTGTTGTCAGACTACCTCAGGGTGAGTCACTTCAAATTCATAATTCTACAAGTTTGGTCTCTAAAAACTATGGAACTCTTCGAATAACTCGGACTTCGAACACTGCTCCAATAAATGATTTCCATGTGTCTCTATCTTAGCCACTGGTATAGGAAAATCCAAATTGATCTTGATCGTTGGTCATACGCTGATGTGGCTACTGATGCTGATGTGTCATTGATGTCATGTTGACATCATCACTTACTTTAGTACTTCTTCGTACCCTTTGTTGACTTGGAACTATAACACATGGCCATGGATGGACGAAGCTTGTTCCAACACTATGATGTAAAAGCATAAAAAAATATTCATTTTTTGATACCATTTAAGCTTATTAATTGACGTTCATAATATTTGGGAAGCTTCACAGTTTCGATATGAGGGGTATCAAAGAATATTACTTTTTCGATAGCATCAAAGCTTATCAATCGACATTCAGAAGATTGGGAAAGTTTCATAGCTCTAATAAGATGGGTGTTAAGAACCAAACATCAATATAGCATAGAAAAACCTCAGAATAAGTACTCAATGCTTTGAAAAAGAGATAATTTCAGATAATAAGCCTCTTCGAGGGGGAAACCTCCTCTTACCCCACATAAATGTTCAAGTACAAGATGACTTAAAATGAAAATGTCTCCTTGGTATATATAGGAGACTAGGAGGTATAATTACAACTAATGGAATAAAGCCAACATAAATAAAATAACATTACTAATGTAATATGCCCCAATTAAGGGGTAATGAGCCAATATTAGGGCTTAACATGCCCCTCCCCTTGAGACAAGTGTTGTCCGCAATGCTTGATTAACTCTGGATGCTTCTGTATAAAAGACTCATCTTCCCAAGTGGAATCTTTAGTCGGTAGTTTCCTCCATTTAATGAGATACTCTGAAATGGATCTATTCCTCAGTTGGTGAATTATTGTGTCAGTGATGGCTTCAGGATCCAATATGATTTTTCCTTCCTCTTCAAGTTTTGGAAATATAGTTTGAATTGGGATCTTGTCTCCTATAACCTTCTTTAAGCATGAAACATGGAAAACTCGGTGTACTTGTGAAGATGCAGGGAACTCCAATTTGTATGCCATAGTACCAATCGTTTGCAACACCTTATAAGGGCCATATTACTTTGGTGATAATTTATTATCCTTCTTGTCTTGCTTGAGGGACATATGTTTGTATGGTTGTAGTCTTAAAAACACCCAATCTCCTACTTCAAAACTTCTTTCACTACGATGTTGATCTACTTGTTGTTTCATGCGATTTTGTGCCATGGTTAAGTTGTCCTTTAAGATTTGGAGAACTTGTTGTTGATGCTCGTTGTGATCTTCCACTTCTTGAACATTATATTTTTCTTTTAGAGAAGAAGTGATGGAAGGAGGGTTGTATCCATAGAGTGCCATAAATGGTGTCATTTTTGTTGCAGTATGAAAGGAAGTGTTATACCACCATTCTGCCAAGGGTAACCATTTGAACCATTATGTTTGTTTATCAGAGACAAAGCAACAAAGGTATCCTTCCAAACATTTGTTCACTATCTTGGTTTGTNGTCACTTACAATAATCTTTGGGCTGCCATGTAGCTTTTGAACTATCTCCTTGAATGTGGTGGCAACTGTACTAGCTTTGAAGGGATGAGAGAGTGCACAAAAGTGTGCGTACTTGGTCAGTCTATCAACAATCACCATGATGACACTCTTTCCTTCAGACTTTGGTAACCCTATGATGAAATCCATGGAAACCTCCTCCCAGCGATGACTTGGGATGGCTAATGGTTGTAAAAGACATGGGGTGTTAGTTGTTTCCACCTTATTTTGTTGACAAACCAAACATTCTACCACAAACCTTTGAACATCAGTTTTAAGGCCATCCCCAAAAAAATCCTTCTTGACTCTATGGTAGGTTTTCAAAAATCCCAAGTGCCCTCCTACTGGAGAGGTGTGAAATTCCAATAGTACCTTTTGTTTGAGCTGGGAGTTCTTACACAAATATAAGTGATCTTTGTACCATAGTGAATCATTTTTCCATCTAAATGTATCTGATGCATTGGAATCCTGCTACAACTTTTCAATGAGAGTCCACACTTTTTCTTCATTCTTCCATTCATCCCTTGCTTCTATTATCCAATCGGTTTGGATGATCGAGATAGCACAGAGAAAGGCATCAACATCTTCATCCTTTCTTGAGAGTGCATCTGCCACAACATTTTGCTTCCCTTTTTTATAGAGGATTTCAAAATCATAACCCAATATCTTGGTTACCCATTTTTTTTGTTCTTCTGAAGATAGTCTTTGTTCCAAGAAGTATTTAAGACTATCATGATCTATTTTGATCTTGAAGTGCCTACCTATTAGGTAAGGACGCCATTTCTTCAATGCATGTAGTATTTCCATCATTTCCTTATCATAAATGGGTTTGTGTAAGTCCTATCCCTTGAATGGACGACTTTCAAAAGCCAGGGGCCTTCCTTCTTGCATTAGGACAACACCAATTCCATTTCCCGAGGCATCACATTCCACAATAAATGTTTTTGTGAAGTCTGGAGTGGTTAAGACATGAGCTTTGCACATCACCTCTTTAAGTTGTTCAAAATATTTAGTTGCCTCTGGAGTCCATGAAAATGAATCCTTCTTAGTTAGTGTTGTTAAAGGTGTTGCTATTCTTCCATAGTGCTGAAAAAACTTGTGGTAGTAACCTGTCAAACCCAAAAATCCTCCAAGATTCTTCAATGTTTTGGGAATCAGCTAGTCCATCATGGCCTTAATCTTGTTAGGGTCTACCTTGACACCTTCATGAGATACAATATGACCCAAATACTCTACTTGCTTCACTCCAAATAAACATTTGAATGGTTTGGCATATAGTTGTTCCTCCTTTAGTAGTTGTAGCACCTTGTCAACATGTTGCACATGATCCTCCCAAGACTTGCTATAGAATAGTATATCATCAAAAAATACTTACACAAATTTTCGAAGGAAGGGATTGAAAATGGAATTCATCAACCCTTGGAATGTGGAAGGTGCATTTGTAAGGCCAAAAGGCATGACCAAAAATTCATAATGGCCTTCATGAGTTCGGAATG